>ML660200.1:30684713-30707531 GCA_007570785.1 Antilocapra americana
TTTTCTTTACTTTATTGTGTTGGTTTTGCCATACATTGACATGAATCCGCCATGGGTATACATATGCTCCCCCTCCAGAACCCCCCTCCCTCCTCCCTCCCCACGGGAAATCGCGCTGCACCGGGCCCGAGCATCAATCCTGGGCTGGCGATTGATTAGACATATGATAATTAACTTGTTTCAATGCCATTCTCCCATATCATCCCACCCTTACCCTCATCCACAGAGTCCACGAGTCTATTCTTAGATAATTGATTGCTATGATAATACTGTGTAAACTGAAGAACACTGTCTTAGGAAATAACAAACATACTACTCTAATTCTTATTAAAAGCTAAATTATTTATATATATTAAGGTGTTATTTGTGATAGCAGCTTTTAGAAATCTACATAGTTTAAAAGTAATTTGGTAAGGATATAATGAGTAGTATTTTACTGCCCAGATGTACAAAGCTTAACTTGATACATGTGCCAAAGTATTTAGAATTTCCTGCCAAGCATGAGAAAAACCAGCACTTTTCTGAAATAATAGGATTAACTTTTTTCTCTAAATAGCCACTTTTAATATTTTTGAATCTTACTCTGTATCTTGCCGCTGTGAATTGACATGCACACTGTGGACTTTGATTCTTCATATAGAGGATTATAACTGCCTTCCCAAGTGCTGAAATGAGCTTTGCTTGTGTTACATACTGTCTTCAAATGCTAACTTGTATTTTTGGTACCTGCAAGTGAAAATGAAGCTATTTGTTGACACTTTTCAATATGTATTGCTCACATTTATGGCCCTGAAGTGTTTTTTTTTTTTTTTTTAAATCAGTGTACCTTTATTCCACTTTAGTTTTAATAGCAATGCAAAGATATAATCATGCCATATTTAATTCTTTCCCTGTTGCAATTGCAGAAACTGCTGGTTAGAGAAATTATTGGGTTTTATAATTGCCACATATATTTTAAATGGAAAAACTGAAATTAGACTCAGGTTTTGATGTTATGCCTGGTGGTTTTTACTGTGTAGCTCTCTAATTTGTTATTAATATCATGAAATTGAAATGATTTTAGAGAATTAGATAACTGTGTAGTCAAGTGGAAGACCAAATAATGTATACTGACATACCACTTTATGTTTGCAATATTTGTTCTATTGTTTCCGTATTTTTTAAATTGAAGTATAATTGATTTACACTGTTAGTGTCTGGTGTACAGCAAACTGATTTCATGCATATATATACATATATATATGCTTTACCACTGAGAGTTATTACAAGATATTAAATGTGGTTCCTTGTGCTATATAGTAGGACCTTGTTTATTATATAGTAGTGTGTGTCTGTAAGTCCCATTTCCTAATAGATTGTTCCCCCATCCTTTCACTCTGGTAACATTAGTTTGTTAGTTTGTTTTCTCTCTAAGGGGTCCATTATGAATAAGTTCATTTGTAACATTTATTTTAGTTTCCACACATAAGTGATATCATATGACATTTTTCCTTTTCTGACTTATTGTATGTAAGTATGTGTGTATGTGTGTGCATGGGTCTGTGTATTTGGTGTCTTTGTGTATACCTTTATATACCTATGGGGCAGATTGTCATTGTGCCAGAACCTTACATATGTATACATGTATTGCTGTTATTCATGGCCTAGTCATATCCAACTCTTTGAACCCCATGGACTGCAACATATCAGGTCTGTCTGTCCTTCACATCTCCCGAAGTTTGCCATCCAGCCATCTCATCCTCTGATGTCCTCGTCTCTTTCTGGCCTCAATTTTTCCCAGCATCAGGCACTTTTCCAATGAGTCAACTGTTCTCATCACTTGACGAAAATACTGGAATTTCAGCTTCAGCATCAGGCCTTCCAATGAGTATTCAGGGCTGGTTTCTCTTAAGATGGACTGCTTTGATCTTCTTGCTGTTCAAGGGGCTCTCCAGAGTCTTCTCCAGCACCACAGTTCAAAGGCATAAATTCTTCAGCACTCCGCCTTCATTACAGTACAGCTCTCAAAACCAGATGTCATGTTAATTGTCATGTGTCTAATCAATCGCCAGCCCAGGATTGATGCTCGGGACTGGTGCAGCGAGATTTCCCAGGGGGGAGGGAGGAGGGAGGGGGGTTCCGGAGGGGAAGCATATGTAAACCCATGGTGATATCATGACATTGTATGGCAAAAACAATTTAAAAAAAAATTAAAAAAAAATAAAATTAAAAAAAAAACCAAAACAAAACCAGATGTGACCACTGGGAAGACCATAGCCTTGACTTTTGTTGGCACCTTTGTCAGCAGAGTAATGTATCTGCTTTTCACACACTGTCTAGGTTTGTCATAGCTTTCCTGCCATAAAGCAAATGTCTTCTGATTTCATGGCTGCAGTCACCATCCACAGTGATTTTAGAGGCCAAAAAGAGGAAATCTGTCGCTACTTCCACCTTTTCCCCTCTATTTACCATGATGTAATGGGGCCAGATGCCATGATCTTAGTTTTTTAATACTTAGTTTCAAACTAGCTCTTTCATCGTCTTGCTTCAGCCTCATCAAGTGGCTTTTCAGTTCCTCTTCGCTTTCTGTCATTAGAGTAGTAAAATCTGCATATCTGAGGTTGTCAATGTTTCTCCCGGCTATCTTGATTCCAGCTTGTAACTCATCCAGCTTGGCATTTCTCTTGATGCACTCAGTGTCTAGATTAAACAAACAGGGTGACAGCAGACAGCCTTGTTGTATTCCTTCCTCAATCTTGAATCAGTCAATTGTTCCATACATGGTTCTAACTGTTGTTTCTTGACCCGCATACAGGTTTCTCAGGAGACAGGTAAGATGGTCCGGTATTCCCAGCTCTTTAAGAGCTTTCCACAGTTTATCCACACACTCAAAGGTTTTGGCATACTTGATGAAACAGAGATAGATGTTTTTCTGAAATTCCCTAGCTTTCTCTATGATCCAGCAAATGTTGGCAATTTGATCTCTGGCTTCTCTTCCTTTTCTAAACCCAGCTTGGATATCTGGAAGTTTTTGGTTCGCATAATGCTTAAGCCTAGTGTGCAAGATTTTAAGCATGATCATACTATCCTGGGAGATATATGCAACTGTCTGATTGTTATCACATTCTTTGGTACTACCCTTTTGGGGAACTGGGGTGAGGATTGACCTTTTCTAGTCCTGTGGCCACTACCGGGTTCCAGATTTTCTGACTTATTGAATGCAGCACCTTGATGGCATCATCCTTTAGGGTTTTAAATAGTTCTGCTGGAATTCTATCACACCCACTAGCTTTATTAATAGCAGTGTTTCCTAAGGCCCATTTGACTCTGCTCTCGAGAATGTCTGGTTCTGAGAGGTTGACCCTACCATCATACTAATCTGGTTGATTTGGATCTTTTTGTACAGTTCTTCCTTGTAATCTTTCCACTTGATCTCTTCAGCATCTACTAGATCTCTACTGTTGATGTCCTTATTGTGCCCAGCTTTGGACAAAATGTTCCCTTGATATCTCCAATTTTCCTGAAGAGAACTCCAGTCTTTTCCCTTCTTTTGTTTCCCTTTAGTTTTATATACTGTTTATTGAAGAAGGCCTTCATGTCTTTCTGTGCTGTTCTTTGGAAATCTATGTTTATTTGGATGTACCTTTTGCTTTCTCACTTGCTTTTCACTTCTGTCTTTAGCTATTTGTAAGGCCTCATCAGATAACCACTTTGTCTTCTTGCTTTTCCTTTTCTTTGGGATGGTTTTGTTCACTACCTTCCATACAATATTATGGACCTCTGTCCATAGTTCTTCAGGCACACTTTTTACAAGTTCTAATCCCTTGAATCTATTTGTTACCTCCACTGCATATTCATAGGGGATTTTAAGTTGTACCTGGCTTGCCTATCCCAACTTTCTTTAGTTTAAACCTGGATTTTGTTATGAGAAGCTGATGATCTGAGCCATAGTCAGCTCCAGGTCTTATGTTTGCTGACTGTATACAGCTTCTCCATCTTTGGCTAAGAAGAATGTAATACAGTATTGGCCTTTTCCAATACTTTGGCCACCTGATGCAAAGAGCTAACTCATTGGAAAAGACTCTGATGCTGGGAAAGATTGAAGGCGAGAGGAGAAGGGGTCGACAGGATGAGATGGTTGGATGGCATCATTGACTCAATGGACATGGGTTTGGGTAGACTCCAGGAGTTGGTGATGGACAGGGATGCCTGGCATGCTGCAGTTCATGGGGTCACAAAGAGTTGGTCATGACTGAGCAACTGAACTGATTGGCCATTTAATGTCCATGTGTAAAGTCATCTCTTGTGTTGTTGAAGAAAAGGTATTTGCTATGACTAATGCATTCTCTTGGCAGAACTAAGTTAGCCTTTGACCTGCTTTATTTTATTCTCCAAGGCCAAACTTACCTGTTACTCTAGGTATCTCTTGACTTCCTAACTTCCTACTTTGCATTCCAATCCCCAGTGATGAATAGAACATTTTTTTTTTTTTTTTTGGTATTGGTTTTAGGAAGTCTTGTAGGTATTCATAGAACTGATCAACTTCAGCTTCTTTGGCATAGGTGGCAGGGTCATAGGCTTGGATTACTGTGATGTTGAACGGCTTGCCTTGGAAACAAACTGAGACCATTCTGTGATTTTGATGTTGTGCTCAAGTACTACATTTCAGGCTCTTGTTGATTATGAGGGCCACTCCATTACTTGTATGGGATTCTTGCCCACAGTAATAGATATAATGGTCATCTGAATTAAATTTGCCATTCCCATCCCACTTTAGTTCACTGACTTCTAAAATGTTGATGTACTCTTGAGAGTCCTTTGGACAGCAAGGAGATCCAACCAGTCCATCCTAAAGGAAATCAGTCCTGAATATTCACTGGAAGGACTGATGCTGAAGCTGAAGCTCCAATATTTTGGCCACCTGATGTGAATAACTGACTTACTGGAAAAGACTCCTGATGCTGGGAACAATCAAGGGCAGGAGAGAAAGGATGACAGAGGATGAGATGGTTGGATGGCATTACCGACTCAATGGACATGAGTTTGAGCAAGCTCTGAGAGTTGGTGATGGACAGGGAGGCCTGGTGTGTTGTAGTCCATGGGGTCACAAAGAGTCGGACATGACTGAGTGACTGAAATGATGTTTATTCTTACCATCTCTTGCTTGACCACATCCAATTTACCTTGATTCATGGACCTAATAGTCCAGGTTCCTGAGCAATACTTTTCTTTGCAACATCAGATTTTGCTTTCATCACCAGACACATCCACAACTGACAACAAATCTTTTCATTCACCTGTTGATGCATGCTACAGTTACTTCCATGTCTTGGCCATTGTAAATAGTGCTGCTATGGACATTGGGGTGCATGCATATCGAGTTTTCATCTTTTCTGGATATGTGCTCAGGAGATGGATTGCTGGGTCATATGGTAACTCTAGTTTTTAAAGGAACTTCCATACTGTTCTCCATAGTGGTTGCTGTTGTAGTCTTATCAATAACGTAGGAGGGTTCCCTTTTCTCCACATTCTCTTCAAGTGTCTTCTAATTTCATGGCAACAGTCAGTATCTGCAGTGACTTGTAGCCCTAGAATAATAGAGGCTGTCACTGCTTCCATTTTCTCCCCATCTATTTGCCATGAAGTGATAGGACCAGATGCCATGATCTTCGTTTTTTGAATGTTGAGTTTTAAGCCAGCTGTTTTACTCTCATCTTTTACATTCATCAAGAGGCTCTTTGGTTCCTTTTCATTGGACTTCCTCTCTCCTGGACTGCCAGGGAAGCCTCTTATTTGTACACTTCTTGAGGATGGTCATCTTGACTGGTGTGAAGTAGTACCTCATTGAGTTTTGACTTGCATTCTTCTAATAGTTCATGATGCTGAGCGTTTTTTCATATGCCTGTTGAAGATCTGGATTTTTTCTTCAGAGAAATATCTACTTAGGTCTTCTGACTATTTTTTGATTGGGTTGTTTTTTTCTTTGTTACTGAGATATTTGAGCTGTTTGTATGTTTTAGAAATTGAACCCTATTGATCACATTGTTGGCAAAAATTTCCTCCCATTTTGTAAGTCATCTTTTTATTTCTATTTTTATGTGTAAGTATCCAAAGGTGATGGCAGTCTGACCACTGTCCTTTTTGAGATCTCTGCTATAGTTATAAATTCATAATCCAATTATAAATTCATAATCCTGGTAAATATATGAGTGAAAATTTTTTTTTAGATTTTCCTTTTTATTTATTGTTTAGAGTTTATTCTCTCCTATAAACTGCTGCTCACAACTGTAAGGGGGAAAAATGGGTTTGTAAAATCTGTTAGCTCTTCTCCATCAACTTAGCCATAGTTGATTTGCCACACATTATCCAAGCTGGGCCAGTAAGATTTCTTTCAGAAATTTAGAATTGGGGTTCTCTGATGTTAATCTCACTCAAACTAAAGTAATATAAACTCAGAATGGAAGGGTTCAGCTTTGCTTGGTCTATGTGTATAGAAAAGCAGAGAAAGTCAACCCATAGAGGGAGTGAGGAGAGGGGGAAATTCCAAGACCAAGTCAAACTAACAAACCAAAAAACCCAAAACAGATACATGGAGAATAGCATGATAAAGAGATTAAATATCCTCAGAAAAATAAATGTCCAGGTTGCAAACATTGTCTTTTCGCCCCCACTCTTAGTTTCCAGGATCGTGACTGAACTTTGGCTCTTTGCTTCCCTGTGTTGCACCTGTATTGTCTGTTCGTCTATTTTGCTTCATTCTTAGAACACTAAGAACCTTGTGTGTGTGTTAGTGGCTCAGTCGTGTCTGATTCTTTGCGATGCCAAAGGCTTCTCTGTCCATGGGATTCTCCAGGCAAGAATACTGGAGCAGACTGCCATTCCCTTCTCCAGAGGATCTTCCTGACCAGGGATCAACCCTGGTCTCCGGCATTGCAGGCAGATTCTTTACCATTTAGGCTACAAAATAGGCTACAGGCTACTGTTTAGGCCTCAAGAACTTTGACTAAGATGTAAATCAAACATTGTGTCCTTTTTAAAGATTTAAAGATTAAGATTTTGTCTTTTTTTTTTTTTAATTAAAATATTTAAATCTATTTGCTTTTTAAAATATGAGAGCGGTAAGTCTTTGAAGAACCTTGACTAAAATCAAAGATTTACCAGTCTCATGTTTTAAAAAGCAAATAGACTTTTAAATATTTTAATCCTGTTCAATATTTTGTTTCACTGTAGAAATAAATTTATTTTTCGTATTTGAAAATACATCTTTAATAAAAAAAAATGCCTGTAATCCACCATCTGGAAGTAGCTTCTGTTAATGTTTGATATATTTCATTGTAATCTGTATATGCTAGCAGGTACTTGAGCACGCACACACATACACACTGAATCATAATCAACAGCAAGCATAGTTTTGGTTTGCTATTTTTATTTTACAAAATTATTTTTGGAGATGGTTTTTATTTACTGTAACACCATTTAATGAACCATTTTCCTGTTTATGATCATTCTGTTTTTTAACTTAAAAATATTAATTGTATTTTTTTTTGGTTCTTTGATTTTTTTTGTAATTTTCTTTTTGTTCAGCAAATCTATATTAAGTGTCTACTGTATATCAAATAAGTTTGATACAACTAGCTCATAAGATATGTTTCCTTACCTTAAGGAAATTAGAGCCTTAGTGTAAAAAAGCAATATGTTCATCAAATTAGATCAGTCAGTTCTTTGAGGGAAAAGAGGTAAAGTGCTTGTTAGTGGGAAAATGGATTCTGGACTGAATATTGACATATGAATAAATGACTGGAGAGAAGGGTACTTATGAAGCAGCAAGAGTTAAATTAGAAAAGTAAGCAGGGCACAGATCATGGTGAAGGGAGACTTACTTGCCATTATATAAGAAATGGATAAAACTGATAGTTTCGAGGAGGGGTAGCTTGGGAGATTTGCATTTTCAATTGATTACATGACAGCAGAAGATGGATTGCTCAGGTGTGAAACTTGATGTGAGGAAGCTACTGGAAGTGAGAAATCTACTGAAATAGTCTATGTAAAAAATGAGATCCAATATCACTATATTAGGAATAGAGAGAGATTAAGTTAGTATATATTGAAAAGATAATTTATGGTATTTGATGACTGGTGGGCTGTCAAAAAGTGAAGAATGAGGAGAATCCCAAATTATTCTCAGTCTTCTGGCTTGCTATGATTACTTGTTACATAAAATACAAGAGAAGGGACAGGTTTAGCAAAATATTATGAGTATTAATTTAGACATATTTGGCTTGAGTTTCCTGTTGGACATCTAAGTAGAGATCATCAGTAGTCAGCTACTGCACTAATCAATTCAGGCTGACTATTAAACATACCATAGATTTGTGGCTTAAACAACAGAAATGTATTTTCTCATAGTTCTAGAGGGTAAAAGTCCAAGGTAACGATGCCACCGTGGTCAGGTTCTGGTGAGAGCTCTCCTCCTGGACTGCAACAGTCCCTTTCTCTCCTCACATGGTAGAGAGAGAGCAGGCAAGCTCTTTCACTCCCTCTTTGTCTAAGGACACAGTCTTCTCAGATTAGAGCCCAGCCTTTATTGCCTCATTTTACCATAATTTACCTCCTAAAGATCCTATCTGCAGATACTGTTATCTTGGGGCTTAAGGCTTTAGCATATTAATTTGGGTATGACACAATGGAGTGAATAGAAGCTAGAAATAAACCTGAAATTTAACTTTTTGTAACTGGAGAGGCAGTTGAGTATGCCTCATGAGAATAGATGGGTCTGCCCAGGTTGGGCATCCAGAGTATGAAAGGAAATGGGTCAAGAACTCAGATTCCTGAATCTTGCTTTCTATGATTTTGTTACACTGTCTGTAATAAACAATGTTATCAGTACAGCATTACACTTGCCTACTGTGTAGAATTTTGTTGATGTCTACTCTTCCATAATCAGTATATAACAAATGTAATGTTAGATCTTTAAAAAATGGTCCTTGATTAAAATTTGCATGGGATTAGTAGAGGCCAATTGTCAAGTAGACAGACTATATCTAAGTGAAGAAAATCTATCACAGATAAGTCCCCCTGCAGATACTAAACCATGATGGTACTCTCTCTGTAGTCATTCAAATGGTACATGAGATCTATAACTGATGACATGAGCTTAGAACTGTTCAAGCATGAACTTTCCTGAAAGAAATAAATTTTTTTAAAAAGAATTGCTGTTTTCAGAAGGAAAGATATTGAGAGTGTTGAAAGCTTTACATTTTTAGTATTAAGAAAAGTGTTAGGAAAAGATTTATGAAAGAAATTCTGTATAATAATAGAAATATAATGGAATATATAAGTAGGAATTGGGAATCTGTCCCAGATACTCCACAGAACAGTTTGACAACAGCATTTCCATAAACTTTATATTGAACAGTATTTTGAATTAAATAAGAAATTAAACAGTATTTGCTGCAAAATTGCATTTTATTAGGTGTTATATATCAAAAGTATGTAAATGGCATGGATCTTACTTTTTTTTTTGGTAATCTTTGCCTAGACAATTTTAGTTTTTGCCATCAAACATGAACCTTGGTCATCACATGTTAATAATCATATTTCTAGAGCATTGTGTCCAAAGTATGACAAACTTTTAGATAATGCTGAACCTCTAGCCTCTGAGGGCATCTGGGGTGTTAACAGGGATATGAAATGAAAGGAATACTGATTTGTCCTACATATTATTTTCTGGATTTTTAAGAATGTTGAGGGCAAAATCAGAAGCTATATAAAGTCACAATATATTGCAACTTATTGTCTGTGCTATTTTTCTGGGGAAATAAATTTGATTAATTTATTCTTCACAAGGGTATGATGATTTTTTTAATTCAATAGCCTGTAATTTTATTAGTAGCTTGCAAACTGATTTTTTATTTTGTGATTTGAACCAGTATATTTTCAAGCATTTTACATTAAGATCCCTATCAACTGGGGTATTATACTTTCATTTACTTCTTTCTACATAAATGGATGGCTTTAAGAAATGTAACAGAATTGCCCATTTCCAGTCTTCTAACATCTTAATGATATTCCATGCATCTAATAAGTAATAGGTTAACTTTTCTGTTATTATATTTACCTCTTCTTTCAGGTAATTGGAGCCTTGCCCAGAGTACATAAAATTCATTTACACTTAAACCTGGCATGTCTTTATGAGAATTTTCTTATACTTTAGTCATTGCTTTTAATTCTGCTGCATTTTAAGGAACATGATGATTATGCCTTTATAAAGACATATAATACAGTGCATGGGTTAATAAGTAAATAAGAGACTTATAGTTTCTGCTTGGGATGTAACACTTAGGAAGAAGCATTACTGTCACTTTTAAAACAGCAGTAAAAGAAAAAAACTGGAGCATCTGCAAATTCAAAATTTTTCTTAAACACATCAGTGAACTGAGATGATAGGGCAACCAACTAACTCAAAACTTTAACCCAGGGCAGGATCACTTTTTGGCTGGGGCAGATCCCATCAGCCATCAGTAATGTACGATACCACTTGTATGTGGAATCTAAAAGAGCTAACTCAAACTAAGAGAGTAAAATGGTGCCTACCAGGGACTACAGGTTTAGAGGAAAGGGAGAGATGTTTAAGTGTACGAATTTGCATCATGTAGAAAGTAAGTCCTAGAGATCTAGTACTCAGTCTAGTGAAGAGAGACAGTTGCAGTGTAATCATCAGACATGCTAAGAGCCTAAACTTAATGATTCTAAGCACCAAGAAGAGACAGTCATTATTTGTGATAGAGGTGCTAATTATTGCTGTAATGGCAATTAAATTGCAAATATAAATGTCTCACATTAATGTTATACACCTTACATTTACATAGTTATGTCAAATGTATCTCAATAATAAATGTAAAAATGAGTTTAAGTAAACTTTATTAATAAAGGCAGTGCAGGTTAGAAAGAGAATTTAATGTCTAGAGGCTGCAGATATGAAACGGGCATTTTTGTTCACTTGTATACTTTTCTATATGGATCTCACGGGATACTCAGGGAGAAAAATAAAGATTGGTTGAAGTCCTCAGAAAGCAGTTCTTCTGGCATAGACTTAGTATAGCATACTGCAGCCACTCTGGGGAAAGCAGGAGATGCCATCTGGATTTTTCCTTTCCTCCTGAAAAGTTTTAAACTGCTAGGGGAAGGATGAACTGTGACTCTTAGGAACCTAGTTGAAAACCCACTGAAGCAAGGGAAAGAGCAGAAAACACCCCTCTTTCCCTACAGAAAAGGCAATGCAAATATCTCCTCATCTCAGATCTGTAGCTGGAGAAAGAAATTGAAGTGCTAAAAGGACCCAGAGCTACGGAATCTAGTTAAGACTGAGAGTCAATCAAAACCAAAGAGAATGACTATTCATCATCTTGGTCTGCCACCAGCCAGGCTAACAAGCTTCAAATAAAAGTAACAGTGGAGCACTACTAGGTGAGTAAAATAACATGCAGAGAGACTTTCTCAGAGGCACAGAGCAAAGGAAAGACTAAAGTTCAGGGAAGAGAAGCTATTGAGAAAAATCCCTCAATCCAACTAGTCCCTACCCTAAACATAAGATAATACAAGAAGAATATGATTCCTGAAATACAGACAATGACTTTGGTAATAGCAAATCTCAACCCTAGCTCAAATCCTGAGTAAACTGATTCAAACCCTAGTGCTAACAGAAGGATAGTCACTCTCATTTAAAGACATAAGAACCATTTGCTCAGTCTCTAATGTCCAGCTTTAAACAAAATTTATGAGGCCTACAAAATGGCACAGTTAAATGGACAGACTGCCAAGAAAATTCAACCGACTAGACATATGAGCCAGATAATAGAGCTATCAGACACATTTTAAATAACTATTATTAATATTTTATAGACCTTAATGTAAAAGGTGGATACTATGCATATCACATAGGTAATTTTAGCAGAGCTGGAAACCATAAAGAATCAAACAGAAGTATTACCAATGAAAAACATGGTAATGGAGTTTAAGAATGCTTTTAATGGGCTTCTCAGTATGCATGATATAGCTGAGCAAAGAATTATTGTACTTGAATGTAGGTCCGCAGAAATTACTCAAAATGAAAAACCAAGACAAAAGTTTAAAACATAGAAAAATCACGAATAAAAAAATGGGACCTAGTTAAAATTAAAAGCTTCTGCACAGTAAAGGGAACTGTAAGAAAGGTGAAAAGGCAGCCTTCAGAATGGGAGAAAATAATAGCCAATGAAGCAATGGACAAACAATCTCAAAAATATACAAGCAACACCTGCAGCTCCATTCTAGAAAAATAAACAACCCAATCAAAAAGTGGGCCAAAGAACTTACCAGATGTTTATCCAAAGAAGACATAAAAATGGCTAACAAACACATGAAAAGATGCTCAACATCACTCATTATCAGAGAAATGCAAATCAAAACCACAATGAGGTACCACTTTACACCAGTCAGAATGGCTGCCATCCAAAAATCTACAAGCAATAAATGCTGGAGAGGATGTGGAGAAAAGGGAACCCTCTTACATTGTTGGTGGGAATGCAAACTAGTACAGCCACTATGGAAAACAGTGTGGAGATTCCTTAAAAAACTGCAAATAGACCTGCCATATGACCCAGCAATCCCACTGCTGGGCATATACACCGAGGAAACCAGAATTGAAAGAGCCACGTGTACCCCAATGTTTATCGCTGCATTGTTTACAATAGCCAGGACATGGAAGCAACCTAGATGCCCATCAACAGATGAATGGATAAGAAAGCTGTGGTACATATACACAATGGAATATTACTCAGCATTAAAAAAAAATTCATTTGAATCAGTTCTACTCAGGTGGACGGAACTGGAGCCTATTATCCAGAGTGAAGTAAGCCAGAAGCAAAAACAACAATACAGTATACTAACACATATATATGGAATTTAGAAAGATGGTAACGATAACCCTGCATGCGAGACAGCAAAAGGAACGCAGATGTATAGAACAGACTCGTGGACTCTGTGGAAGAGGGCAAGGGTGGGATGATATGGGAGAATGACATTGAAACATGTTAATTACCATATGTGAAATCAATCGCCAGCCCAGGATTGATGCTCGGGATGGTGCGCCGAGATGTCCCAGGGGAAGGGATTCGGGAGGGGGGAGGGAGGGGGTTCTGGAGGGGGAGCATATGTATACCCATGGTGGTTTCATGTCACTGTATGGCAAAACCAACACAATAAAGAAAATTTATAAAAAAAAAGAAAATTCAGAAAAAAAGCAGGAGTTATGGTACAGTATCAACTAGTGCAATTGTAATACCAGAAGTAATTTTACATATGTGTAATTATAATGCAAGGTGGAGAAGATAGAATGCAACCAAATACAATTTGAAGAAATAATGGCAAGTATTTTTTAAAATTAATAAGGAAAACCTTGAGAATTTAATGAAAAAATCAGTGGAAAACACCAAAGCAAGGATTGAAGAAGCTCAACGAACAAGTTACAATCAAATGATAAATTAAGACAAATGGAAAATCTTGAAGACATCCAGAAAAAAAATGCATATTATACACAACTAACTTCTCATCAGAAATAGTCCAGAAGACAAAGGAGTTGAAAGTCAAACACCAGGATTTAGTATAGTCTACAACTTTAAATTGTCCTAGAACTAGGTTATTTCACCTACACTAGTTAATGTCGTGCAACTTGTTTCTCTATCACTGAACTGTATGTAGTAAGAAAATTAGCAGATGGCTAGAATGCTGTGATCAAACAAATTTTACAGTAGGAAAACTATTTCAAAGGGGAGTGGTTTAAACTACCAGTTGATTTTTTTAAACGTATGTTTGATCCATGAAGGCAGATATTTTGATCACTATTACATATTAATACCTGTGCCAGTGATTGGAACATAGTAGATATCTGATGCTTATTTGTCAAAAATTTTGTTGAATTAATGAATTTGTAATGAGAACACATAATAACTAAATATAACAAAACCTTTTTTCTAAAGCATGCCTTAGTAAAATCTAGAATCTATCTATATACATATATATATATATATATGAAACACACCCATACTTAGAACATGTGTTAGGATTTTAGCATTATTATGTTACAAATGTTAATTGAGCATTAGTCAAAGTTGGAAGGAGGAGTGAAAACTTGGCTTTGAGACAAAGACCTCCTTCCATGCCCAATAATTTTTGCTGTTGATAGACTTAAAAACTTGGCTTTCTGTTACGAACTGATTTCATTTTTCTTTTTTCTGATATTTCTAACTTACTTAGGACAAATTTTTAATTTGTCCTTAGTAAGTTATTTCTCCTTAAAATCTGTGCACACACACATACACATATATATTAGAAGAATTATTAACAAATTTTTCCCATTTATTGATGCAGTTTGCCACCAGTTAGTATCCAATTTAAAAACTGTTACAACAGCAGTGACTTCTCTAGAGACCTTCAATCTTAAAGTGAGAATAGTTAACATTATAGTTCCTTTGTTTAAATTTATCAATACTGAAAATAGCAGAATTGATCCCTTGATATATACTAATTGCCTAGAATGTGACCACAAATTCTGCATTGCAGTTACCATCATAGTAAATGCTGTTTAACTTATGCAAAATTTATAGAATGATGACAAAACAAAAGCTTCTGAGGGAATAATTGTTTCCCCACAAGATGAAACATCTTAGACCCCATTCTAAAGTGGAAATCAGCCTTGACTTATCTATTGACTCATTTGATGCACACAAGTAATGGCAAGATAATATACAGTATTAAGATATATTCTATCCTTCATGGCCCAGGTGTATGTGTGCTTGTAGGTGTGTCTGTGAGTGTGCATGTATGTATATATGTATGTGCTTGTTTTCATGTACTTTCTTTTAACTGACTTTTTCATTTTCCTTTACATTATTGTGTGTTGTTGCTTTAAACTTTACAACCTGAGTCTGCCCTCTAATTCAATAAAGGAAGAAAGAAAATACTGCAAAAGTCTACAAAAATACAGAAGGATAGTCCACAAAATTGGCTGCATGTTGAAAACACTTGTGGAGTTCTAAAGAAATATTGATGTCTTGGTTACAGCCCCAGAGATTCTAATTTAAAATTTATGGTGTGTAAATGGGATATTAGGATTTTTAAAAAATCAACTCCCCAGGTGTGCCTTATGTGCAATAAAGTTTGAAAACCACTGCTCTAGAAAATGTAGTTTATATAAGTACATTTATATAAGTACCTAATAAGCAAAGATTGATGTGTAAATTAAGAAGTAACCATTTTATTAACCTTTTATGATTTTAAAAATCATAAAAGTGTGCTGAAGTTATTTTTGTTGAGAATTTAAAGTGATTTAATGTACTATATCAGTCTTCAAGAAGGGGTATGTTCTTTTTGTGAAGTGTATAGAATTACCCTCATTAAAAGTCAGAAAACATGGGTTCGAGTGGTGATTCTATCACTTCCTAAGTATACTGCCTTGACTGGACTTCTTATGAAACTTCCTTATGCAGATAGTATTTTATTCCTTATGGTATTTTGCAAATTCTTTGGAGTATGTGAAGGAAATTCTTAATAAACACAGTGCAGATTTTGAGTATAATTACCCACTATTATCTCTAGCCTTTTGTATACAGTGTATGTTTTTGAGATCATTTTACCGAATAATACATTTACTATTAAGTCATTCACGTGTGTGTTAAGTAGTCCTTTATTCAAATGCTCACTATGTTTTTCAGACACTTGCTAGTATTTTAGATACAGAGCCACACCTAGTTCCTGTCTTTCAAATGAATCACTAATACAGAAGAAATACACACACACATTTGTATTTTTGATGATGAGAGGAAGCTAGAATTCCAGGATATGCTTCACTAAAACATAAATGCCACATCAAGGTCATTTTATAATTTTTTAAAGTCCAAACAAAATGCATTCAGGCACAAGACATTTTTCTAATGCCTCTTGGGCATTGACATTTTGGTGTATTGAGTGGAATACATTGTGATTTAAAAGTGTATTTATTGGGAGGTAGTGTAAACTATTAATGGATAAAGGTATAAGCTCTGAAATCATATTGTCTTGGTTTAAATCTTTGCTTTACTGGAAGTCAGCTGTACAACCTCGGGCAGATTTTTAAATGCTGTGTTTCACTGTCCTCATCTGCAAAATAAGATAGCAGTGCTTACCTCTAGGAATTGTGAAAATCAATGAGATAACACCTTTGATGTGTGGCACATGGGGAATGGGCATTATTCACAATTTATTATAAAATTGCTTTGACATTACTTAGTAAGGGACAATATCCTTTTTGTTTTTTATGCATCAAAATGTTTAAGTGGAACTATATTGCACTTAAAGTATGTGCTAGGCATTACAGAACTAGAGAAAATGTGATTTTATTAGCAAGATAAAGGAAAAAAGTTGGCAAACATGAAATATTTTATGTTAAATCAACATATCAATATTTTCTTTTTCTGCTTTTTGGCTTGAGCCTATTATTATTCATCAGACAATCATATCCTTTATTATGCCTTATGGTAATTTTAAAGAGAACATCTGTTTTTGTAGAAAGTCTGCTATGAAACTATATCAGTAGAAAAAGTAGGAAACCTACTATAAAAAGTTGAGGACTACTGCTAAAGCATGGGATTATATTGATTTAGTTTGACTTTTATTATGTGTAGGACACAATTATAAACTAACCACATATTTCAGATGACTTGGTATTGTAAATTCAGTGGTTATTTTGTTCTTTGATAAAAATCTATAGATTTTAGGGTTTGTGAATGGTCTTATGAAGTGTGGCATCTTCCATGGCTGTATTGTGTTTGTCATAGAAATTACTCAAGCTAACTTAAATGGGGAACTCTCTGGATATTTTTTAGTCTGTGATACTTTGCTTGTTTTTCCCAATAAGTACACTGACGTTTAGACACCAAACCTTTGCTTTGCTTCTTTTATATATATATACACACACACATACATATATATCTATACACACATGTGTATGTATATATATTTGTTTGCATATATGTAATGGATATATTTATATTCACATATATATATATATGTGTGTTTGTATATATACATTTAAGAGGGAGTCTCTTGATCCAGACAATGCAAGTTTTCAATTGCCTTTTAAGTATTATTTTTATCTTAGAAAATGCTGTGGTTTTCTTTCTGGGTTGATATTATGATAGAATGAGTCAAAACCAATGTAAACACAGTATTAACTTTACACATGAGAAAAGAAGTATACCAATAAATAAATTGAAATATATAAAAAGAAGTATGTAAATTGATGATTAATTTATATAGATCATCAAGATAGCCATAAAACACATTAACAAATGAGAAGTTCAGAATTCCTAGAGCCTGGCTTATCCTGTTAAGAGAACATATATTTTTAAACAGATATAAGAATTCATATACATGGTCCAGAGGGAAGCCCTTCTCTTACAGTATAAAATATAATTTGTATACAGTTACCACTAATATAGGAAGCTTCTAACATCTTCCCCAAATCATCATGATGTTGGAGATGAGCTTTATAACATATCTAATTCAGATATAGATTTTATTGCTTTTTTTCCTTTGTTTCTAAACAATGTGGTATACTGACCAAAGATAGAACTGAACTAAGGTAGGATTTTTTTCCTGATTGCAAGGCTATGTCTAAGACTTAATATTAAATCACCATAATTTGTGTACAGCCACAGATCAGCTATTGATTTTATTTTTTTCCTGAACTTTACAAATAAAGACAGAGGGAAAAAAATCAGAGTAGGTGAAACAACTTCATTAATTTGACAAGAAACACCTAGCTTACTCAATTAAACAGCATATTGGTCCTTTTCCCTTACGTTATAAGCTTCAATAAGCCTTTTCAGGCTAAAGCTTGTATATATTCTTTTGTTCTGTACTTGAACAGCCCTTTGAACATTTGAATGCTGCTTCTGCTGTGTTGCTATCTAACTTCATTCCTTAGATTGTTGTTGATAGTTAGTTTTTCTCATATTTGTCTCCTAGACTAGTTTTTCTCGTATTTGTCTTTGACTAGTTTGTAAGCCTCATGACAATAAAATATTTCTTTCCATGGCATTGTATCAACGTGTTTGGTGAATGCATTGAATAGATTTAAACCTAACATTCAAATCTGGAATGTTTTATAATTGATTTAAGCAAATTATAATGTAAGTGATAGTCTTTCCATATAATAACTATACTCATCTATAATAAGTAAAATAACTATGTAACTTGATACAGAAGACTTGTTGGCTATATATCATAGCTCTTCAAGGAAGGAGCAAGATCAAGTTTGATGGCTGAAAGATAGGAGAAGGAACCTAAATAGAACTTGAGTTCTACTCTGAATATCCATTATGATTTAACTTCTCTGGATCTCTTACCTTGCACATAAGTTGAAAATGATCGCATTTGCACCATTAATTGCACAGTTTTCTTTTTACCCCCAACCACTTTAGAAATACATACTGAGTACTATTATATGCTCCCCATGATTCTAAGTACTGAGGATTTAATCCCTACTTTCAAAGACTGATCTTACAGTCAGTGGAGTAGACAAACTAGCAGACTCTTTTACTACAGGGTTACATGTTACAGGGCTTCTCTAGTGGCTCAGATGGTAAAGAATCTGCCTTCAGTGCAGGAGACTTGTGTTTGATCCCTGAATTGGGAATATCCCCTGGAGAAGAACATAGCAAGCTACTCCAGTCTTCTTGCCTGGAGAATCCCATTGACAGAGGAGCCTGGCGGGCTACCGTCCATGGAGTCACAAAGAGTTGGACACAACTGCACAACTAACATTTACATGTTAAAACATTATTATTTGAGTCTTACTGTTTGGTGACAGCTTAAATGGCACATCTTCAAAGAGGAGATCCCTGACTTACCCACCCAGTCGAATGCCGTACATATCCCCAGCAGTATCGTGACCATTTTAAAAGTGAACAACACTCTTTAAATCTTCTTTCCTGTCAAACAGTCTATTTTGTTTCTCCCAAATGGAATGTCAATCCTGTGACAACAGATGCCATTTTATTCACTTTTCCCCCCAGGTTTAGTGAAAAATAATTGACTACATCATTGCATAAGTTTGAGTTGGACAGCTAATGGTTTGATTAAACATACATTGTGAAACGCTTACCACATAGGTTCAGCTGACATCCATTTTCTCATGTATTAATAGGTACAATAAAAAGAAAAAAGGGAAAAACTCTTCTTATTATGACGAGAAAACTTAGGATTTACTCTTGTAACTTTCCTATATGTCATACAGCAGTGTTTGCTACAGTTATCAGGTTGTACTTTATATTCTAGTACTTATTTATCTTACATTGCAAAGTTGTATCTTTTGACATGCTTCCTGTGTTTTCCCCTCCCTCATCCTTCCCTTCTAGTAACCAGAAGCCTAATCTCTCTTTATCTGAGTTTGGTTTTTATTTTAAGTGGAATCATACAGTATTAAGTCTTTATCTGACTTATTTCACTTAGCATAATTCCTTCAAGGTCCACTCATGTTGTCACAAATGGTAGTATTTTCTTATTTTTTATGGCAATAATATTCCCATGAATATTTATACAACAACTTCTTTATCCATTTATACATTGATGGAAACCTAGGTTGTTTTGGTGTCTTCCCTATTGTAAATAATGCTGCTATGACTATGGGAGTGCAGATATTGTTTCCAGTTAGCATTTTTGTTTCCTTTGGATGTAATCCCAGAAATGTAATTGTTAAATTATATGGTGGTTGTATTTTTAATTTTTTGAGGAACTTTCATACTGTGTTGCATAGTGACTCTAGCAATTTACAAGCCCACCAGTAGTGCACAAGGATTCCCTTTTCTCCACATCCATACCAGTGTTTTTAATCTCTTGTCTTTTTGATGATGACTTTTTTAAAAACAGATTTGAGTTGATATTTCATTGTGGTTTTAATTTGCATTTCCCAAATGACTAGTGATGTTGAGCATCTTTTCATGTACCTGTTGACTTTTTGCATATCTTTTTAGAGAAATGTCTATTCATGTCCTTTGCACTTTTTTTAAGTTGGGTTATTTTTTTGCCATCAAGTTATTTGAGTTCTTTATACATTGCAGGTTTTAGCCCCTTATCAGACACATAGTTTGCAAATATTTTTCTATTCCATAGGCTGTCTTTCACTTTGCCAATGGGTTCTTTTGCTGTGCAGAAGCTTTTTAGTTGCATGTAGTCCCACTTGTTCATTTTCTATTTTGTTGCTTATGTTTTACATGTCATATCCAAAAAGTCATTACGAAGGCCCATAACAAGAAGTTTATTTTAGTGTTTTCTTCTATGATTCATTTCGTCTATATTCATTGTTTTGGATCTTACACTCAAGTCTTTAATCCATTGCAAGTTAATTTTTGTGAGTGATGCAAAATACATAAGTTCAATTTCATTCTTTAAATGTGGATATCCAATTCTTCTGCCACCATTTATTGAGAGGACATGCTCCATTGAGTATTCTTGACTTGCTTGTGAAATATTAATTAATTGCATATGCTTGGGTTTGTTTCCAGGCTTTCAATTCTGTTGTATTGCTTTATTTGACTATCTTAATGCCAGTACCACTGTTTTTATGACTACTCTTGTATAGTTTAGTGTGAAATCAGGAAAGTTCTTCCTGCTTTGTTCTTATTTTTCAGGGTTTCTTTGGCTCTTCTGTGGTTTTATATACATTTTAAGAGTGTTTTTCCTACTCTTTAAAAAGAATGCCATTGGAATCATGATAGAGATTTCACTGAATTAATAGATGACTTTCATTAATATTTACATTTTAAAAATATTCTTCCAATCCATGAACATGGAATACTTCTCCATTTCTATGTGTCTTCATTTTCTTTCATCAATATGTAGTTTTCAGCACAGAGATCTTATGTCCTTAAATTTATACCTAAGTATTTTATTGCTTTTGATGCTATTGTAAATGATTTTGGATAACTATTGTTAGTGTATAGAAATACTACTGGTTTTTGCAAGTTAATTCTTTATTCTGCGACATTACAGAATTTATTGATCAGATCTGGCGGCTTTTTCATTTAGTCTTTAAAATTTTCTATATATAAAATCATTGTCACTTGCAAAGAGACAATTTTACTTCTTCCTTTCCAGTTGTGATAACTTTATCTTCCTTACCTGACCTGATTATTTTGCTAGGACATCTAGTACTTTGTTGAATAGGACTGGTGAGAGCTGGTACTTTTGTCTTATTCCTGATCTTAGAAGTAAAGCTTTCAACCTTTAACCATGAAGTATAATGTTAACTTGGGCCTTTATTATGTTGAGATATGTTCCTTCAGGCATACTTTGTTGAGAGTTATCATGATTGGAGATTGTTTTGTCAGTGCTTTTCTGCATCTATTGAGATGATCATTTGACTCTTTTCTTTCATTCTATTCATGTAATGTTTCACATTGATAATTGTATGGTGACTTTCTTTGTCTCTTTTCACCAGTTATAATTTAAAGTATATTTTGTCTGATACAGGGATAGCTATTTTTTTTGGTTTATCATTTGTTTGAAATGTCTTTTCCCATATCTTCAGTTTCAGTCTGAATCACACACATGAATCTCTTATAGGCAGCATTTTGTCTCTTGTTTCTTCAACCATTTACGCCGTTCTGTGTCTTTTGATTGAATACTTTCACTCATTAAAAATTAAAGCAATTCTTGATAAATGAAGG
Source organism: Antilocapra americana (assembly GCA_007570785.1). Taxonomy (NCBI): domain Eukaryota; kingdom Metazoa; phylum Chordata; class Mammalia; order Artiodactyla; family Antilocapridae; genus Antilocapra; species Antilocapra americana. The sequence goes on from ML660200.1 coordinate 30,706,436, forward strand.
CTTAATGCTGCCGTTTTGTCTAATGTTACTGGTTGTTTTGTACATTTCCTATTCCTTGTTTCATATCCAGCTCTTTTTGTGTTTTGATATCTTTCGGTCAAAATTATCCAAGCCAGGCTTCAGCAATACTTGAACCTTGAATTTCTAGATGTTCAACCTGGTTTTAGAAAAGGAAGAGGAACAAGAGAGCAAATTGCCAACATCTTCTGGATCATTGAAAAAGCAAGAGAGTTTAAGAAAACATCTATTTCTGCTTTATTGATTATGCCAAAGCCTTTGGCTGTGTGGATCACAATAAACTGTGGAAAATTCTGAAAGAGATGGGAATACCAAACCACCTGACCTGCCTCTTGAGAAACCTGTATGCAGGTCAGGAAGCAACAGTTAGAACTGGACATGGAACAAGAGACTGGTTCCAAATAGGAAAAGGAGTATGTCAAGGCTGTATATTGTCACCTGCTTATTTAACTTCTATGCAGAGTACATCATGAGAAACGCTGGGCTGGATGAAGCACAAGCTTCAATCAATATTTCCAGGAGAAATATCAATAACCTCAGATATGCAGATCACACCACCCTTATGGCAGAAAGTGAAAAAGAACTAAAGAACCTCTTGATGAAAGTGAAAGAAGAGAGTGAAAATTTGGCTTAAAGCTCAGCATCCAGAAAATCAGGCATCTGATCCCATCACTTCATGGGAAATAGATGGGGAAACAGTGGCTGACTTTATTTTGTTGGGCTCCAAAATCACGGCAGATGGTGACTGCAGCCATGAAATTAAAAGACACTTACTCCTTGGAAGGAAAATTATGACCAATCTAGATAGCATATTAAAAAGCAGAGACATTACATTGTCCACAAAAGTCCATCTAGTCTAGGCTCTGGTTTTTCCAGTAGTCATGTATGCACGTGAGAGTTGGACGGTGAAGAAAGCTGAGTGCCAAAGAATGGATGCTTTTGAACTGTGGTGTTGGAAAAGACTCTTGAGAGTCCCTTGGACTGCAGGGAGATCCAACCAGTCCATCCTAAAGCAGATCAGTCCTGGGTGTTCATTGGAAGGACTGATGTTGAAGCTGAAACTCCAATACTTTGGCCA
>ML660200.1:30707541-30724005 GCA_007570785.1 Antilocapra americana
CACAGTTCAACAGCATCAGTTCTTCAGTGCTCAGCTTCCTTTATAGTTCAACTCTCATATCTATACATGACTACTGTAAAAACCATAGCCTTGACTAGATGGACCTTTGCAGACAAGTAATGTCTCTGCTTTTTAACATGCTATCTAGGATGGTCATAACTATCCTTTCAAGGTGTAAGCATCTTTTACTTTCATGGCTGCAATCACCATCTGCAGTAATTTTGAACCCAAACAAAATAAAGTCAGCCACTGTTTCCACTGTTTCCCCATCTATTTGCCATGAAGTGATGGGACCAGATGCCATGATCTTAGTTTTCTGAATGTTGAGCTTTAAGCCAACTTTTTCACCCTGCTCTTTCACTTTCATCAAGAGGATCTTTAGTTCTTCTTTGCTTTCTGCCATGAGGGTGGTGTCATCTGCATATCTGAGGTTATGTATATTTCTCCAGCAATCTTGATCCCAGCTTGTGCTTCTTTCAGCCCAGTGTTTCTCATGATGTACTCTACATGTAAGTTAAATAAGCAGAGTGACAATATACAGCCTTGACATACTCCTTTTCCATTTTGAAACTGGTCTGTTTTTGCATGTCCAATTCTAACTGTTGCTTCCTGACTTGCCTACAGGTTTTTCAAGAGAAACCTGTCTGGTATTCCCATCTTTTTCAGAATTTTCCACAGTTTATTGTGATCCATACAGTCAAAGGCTTTAGGCTAGTCAATAAAGCAGAAAGAGATGTTCTGAAACTATCTTACTTTTTTGATGATCCAGCAAACAGTGGGAAGTTGATCTCTGCTTCCACTGCCTTTTCTAAAACCAGCTTAAATAGCTGGAAGTTCATGGTTCATGTATTGCTAAATCCTGCTCAGAGAATTTGGAGCACGACTTTACTAGTGTGTGAGATTACAGAAATTTTTCGGTACTTTAAGCATTCTTTGGCATTGCCTTTGTTTGGGATTGGAATGAAAACTGACTTTTTTCCAGTCCTGTGGCCACTGCTGAGTTTTCCAAATTTGCTGACATATTGAGTGCAGCACTCTGACATCTTTTAGGCTTTGAAATAGCTCAACTAGAATTCCATCACCTCCACTAGCTTTGTTCATAGTGATATTTCCTGAGGCCCACTTGACTTCATCATTCCAGGATGTCTGGCTCTAGGTGAGTGATCACACCATCATGCTTATCTGGGTGGTGAAGAACGTTTTTTGTATAGTTCTGTATATTCTTGCCACCTCTTGTTAATATCTTCTGCTTCTGTTAGGTCCATACCATTTCTGTCCTTTATTGAGCCCATCTTTGCATGAAATGTTCCCTTGGTATCTCTGTTTTCTTGAAGAGACTTCTAATCTTTCCCATTCTATTGTTTTCCTCTATTTCCTTGCATTAGTCACTGAGGATGGCTTTCTTAATCTCTCCTTGCTGTTCTTTGGAACTCTGCATTCAAATGAATATATCTTTTGTTTCTCCTTTGCTTTTTGCTTCTCTCCTTTTCACAGCTATTTGTAAGGCCTCCTTAGACAGCCAATTTTCTTTTTTGCATTTCTTTTTCTTGGAGATGGTCTTGATCCCTGTCTCCTTTACAGTGTCATGAACCTCCGTCCTTAGTTCATCAGGCACTCTATCAGATCTAGTCTCTTAAATCAATTTCTCACTTCTACTGTATAATCATAAGGGATTTGATTAAGGTCATACCTGAACGGTCTAGTTGTTTTGCCCACTTTCTTCAATTTAAGTCTGAATTTGGCTATAAAGAGTTCATGATCTGAGCCACAGTCAGCTCCTGGTCTTGTTTTTGCTGACTGCATAGAGCTTCTCCATCTTTGGCTGCAAAGAATGTAATCAATCTGATTTCGGTGTTGATTATCTGGTGATGTCCATGTGTTGTCTGCTCTTGTGTTGTTGGAAGAAGGTGTTTACTATGACCAGTGTGTTCTCTTGGCGAAACTCTATTAACCTTTGCCGTGCTTCATTCTGTACTCCAAGGCCAAATTTGCCTGTTACTCCAGGTATTTCTTGACTTCCTACTTTTGCATTCCAGTACCCTGTAATGAAAAGGACATCTTTTTGGGGTGTTAGTTCTAAAATGTCATTTAGGTCTTCATAGAACCATTCAACTTCAGCTTCTTCAGCATTACTGGTTGGGCATAGACTTGGATGACCATGATATTGAATGGTTTGCCTCTGAAACGAACAGAGATCATTGTGTCATTTTTGAGATTGCATCTAAGTACTGCATTTCAGACTGTTTTGTTTCCTATGATGGCTACTCCATTTCTTCTAAGGGATTCCTGCTCACAGTAGTAGATATATTGGTCATCGGAGTTAAATTCACCCATTCCATTCCATCTTATTTCGCTGATTCCTAGAATGTTGACATTCACTCTTGCCATCTCCTGTCTGACCACTTCCAATTTGCCTTGATTCATGGACCTAACATTCTAGGTTCCTATGCAGTATTGCTCTTTACAGCGTCGAACCTTGCTTCTATTACCAGTTACATCCACAACTGTGTGTTGATTTTGCTTTGGCTCCACCCCTTCATTCTTTTTGGAGTTATTTCTTCCCTGTTCTCTAATAGCATATTGGGCACCTACCGACCTGGGGAGTTCATCTTTCGGTGTCCTGTCTTTTTGCCTTTTCATACTGTTCATGGGGTTTTCAAGGCAGGAATACTGAAGTGGTTTTCCATTCCCTTCTCCAGTGGATCACATTATGAATTTATAAATAAGTCCTAATATTTATTGATATCTACTTGCCATGTGTGCTGTTTGCTTAGTCAGGCATGTCCAACTCTTTGCAGCCCCAAGGACTGTACCCTGCCAGTCTGCTCTGTTCATGAAGGTACTCTAGGCAAGAATACTGGAGTGGGTTGCCATGCCCTCCTTCAGGGAATCTTCCAAACCCAAGGATCAAACCCAGGTCTCTCACATTGCAGGCACATTCTTTACCACCTCAGCCACCAGGGGAGCCCTACTTTTCATAGAAGGATATAAACACCTAGTTCTAGTTTCAAAAAATCCACGAAGAGTTAAAACTTATATAAGTGAAAAGTATCACAGCAAATACAAGGCCAATGCATAATTTAAAAGGGAGGAGATGAGTAAGATCTGGTAGTTAAGTATTTAAAGCTCTGCAAGGGATCAGATTTGGATTCAATTTTGAAGAATATATATATTAATGAATAATTTGGAAAATTGGGAAAATGTTAATAACAAAGGCACAAGACCCAATTCATAAGAATAAGAATTATCAAGATATGTAAAGTTTACACATAGATTGATTTTTTTTATGAAAAAACTAAGTTCAGGGGTATGAAACCCAAAACCTTAATAGATAGCTACCTTGACAAAATATTGTAATGAAGTAGATTTTGCACTATGAATTACAAAGGGGAAATAATTCAGCACTTGTTAGAATTCTAGAAAAAGTGGCTCAAAAGGCTTTCTAAAGCATAATATTATCATTTATGTATGAATTAAAACTTTGAAATATCTTTGCAATATAAGTTGATCTCTCTTAAAAATATTGCCTTCAAAATAATTTTCCCATTTTTGAGATTAACACCTTTCTTTTTTCATGGAATTGCTTCTTACTTAACATCCTAAGTTTTTATTTTCAAAATTATTGAGCATAGTTAATAATTTTTGCTAAAACATGTACACAGGCTTTATTATAAGGCTTTTAAAACAACAAAATGTTGCTTTTCTTTTGAATTTTACAGGCTAGTTAGTCACTGATGTAATGGGTATTGTTTTGCTACCAATTTTATATCTCATGTAACTAAGATCATGGCATCTGGTTCCATCACTTCATGGCAAATAGATGGGGAAACAATGGAAATAGTGAGAGACTTTATTTTGGGGAGTTCCAAAATCACTGCAAATTGTGACTTCAGCCATGAAACTAAAAGACATTTGCTCCTTGGATGAAAAGCTATGACAAACCTAGACAGCATATTAAAAAACAAAGACATTATTTTACCAATAAAGGTCCATCTAGTCAAAGCTATGGTTTTTGCAGTGGTCATGTATGGATGTGAGAGCTGGACTATAAAGAAAACTGAGCACCAAAGAATTGATGCTTTTGAACTGTGATGTTGGAGAAGACTCTTGAGAGTCGCTTGCACTGCATGGAGGTCCAGTCTGTTAATCAATCCTAAAGGAATATTCATTGGAAGGACTGATGTTGAAGCTGAAACTCCAATTTTTAATTGGCTATATAGTTGGATTTTATTTGTTTAATTGAAACTCTGTGAATTTTAACTTAGGTAAAGCCTGTGTTTCATTAAGTATCTTTTGAGTACATTTTTTTAGAGATAGGAGCTTGTGAAAATGACTATGGATTCAAAGGTGGCAATTTTATACTGACCTTCGCAACGTGTTCACAGAGTTTTGCTTGGGAATTTGCCCTTTGGTGTATCCAATCGTTGCACTGGTATTTGTTGTTTATTCTTATCACCTTTTTTTATAAACTGTGTTCCGTAGCATATCTTAGAAATTACTAGATTTCTACAGATATTAAAGTACCCAAGTACTTGGTAGAAATACACTGAAAAAATTAAAGGAGAAATATATCTTATATGATTCATGTTTTGCTTGAGAAAATTTCTTGGTTTCTAAGTTTTAATTTTCTTTTTCTTCTCATTTATTATTGTCATAGAAGTGACCTATATGAACTAATGAGCTTCAGTGATCAGAGGATATTAAAAGTCATGATGTCCTCACTTGGATTTTTTCTTTAGATGTGACACAATGCTAATTTCCATAGACATGTAACTTTGTAAACTATATAGTGTATTACCTATGTTATATATTAATCATATGAAGAATATACATTTTCTTCCATCTTTTCCTGAACCTGTGTCTAAGACAGTTTATAGGAAATCACTTGATTAGAAATATCAATGAAAGCATGTTGTAGGACTCCTTAAAAAATCTGCCATTTCATATGAAAATTCAGTGTCAATTTAAGTACAAGTCTTTTGATTTTTTTTAATTAATTTATTTTTTGGTGATGCTGTGCCCTTGGCTTTGAAAGAATGAGGTCCTAACCACTGGACTTCAAAGGAATTCCAGTCTTCTGATTCTTAAAGTATATGTGATATACACTGTCATGCAAATTTCTGTAGTTAATATTCTGATAACCACTGTAAGTTTACATTAAAAAGCACAATATGAGTAAATATTTCTCAAGGTGTCAAGTCTTGACTTCTAAAACCATGCAGTAAAGACTCTGCTATTTCATTTGAACTTGTCTTTCTCACTTCTTTGCTTCTTTTTCTTTTCATTTGTTATTTCTCACGTAGGTAATTTTTCTCTCATCAGACAGAATTAAGTTGAGTAAATTTCCCTAAGGATACTATCAAACTATTCAATTATTATTGTTTTGGAACTCTAGAATATGTATGTTATAGTCAGTAATTAAACATTTTTTGAGTGATAGTGATTTCATCCATTTGACACAGCAGAGCTCTGAGGCTTCAGAATAATTGTAACCAAGTATAATAAGCCTGTGAGTTTTATTCAGGAACTACTTACTGGAATAAATCACATTTTGCAACCCCAACAGAGCTGCTTATGTGAATTTTTTTTTTAGCCCACAGATTGCAAGATTGGCCAATGGAGTTAGGCACACTGACAACTTAAGTGTCATCTTACTTCAAGGCTATTGAAGAAGCTCTATTAAGTATGTGGGACTTTAAAAGGTAGTGTCATTATATGGAGACATACAGTCCTATAATTATTAACTTCTGAGGGAATCACAATTTTGTAGAGCAGGATAGCACACGGTCTGTTACAGTGATGATGTTAATCAGGAATAAAATTCTATGTACTGTGTTTTAGGAATTGAATTAAGAAATTGATATCTTTTTAGAAGATTTTTATGAGTTGTTGTTTAGTTGCTAAGTTGTGTCCCACACTGAGACACCATGAAGCACTCCAGGCTTCCCCATCCTTCACTGTCTCCCTGAGTTTGCTCAAACTCATGTCCATTGAGTCAGTGGTACCATCCAACTGTCTCATCCTCTGTCACCCACTTCTCTTACCATCAGTTTTTCCTAGCATCAAGGTCTTTTCCAATGAGTCAGCCCTTTGGATCAAGTAGCCAAGGTATTGTAGCTTCAGCTTCAGCATAAGTTCTTCCAATGACTATTCAGCGTTGATTTCCTTACTGGTTTGATCTCCTTGCTTTCCAAAGGACTCTCAAGAGTCTTCTTCAGTACCACAGTTTAAAAGCATCAAAACTAAGAGTAAATGTTTTCAAAGCTTTGTTAATAAATTTCATTTTTCTAGAAAATTCACTTAACAGAACTCCTCTGATATTAAGAAGATGATGCTACTATGTATGGGCTTTGTTTTATTCTATCGCTCTTATTTAATATTTTAAGAGGTTACTTCCCATGTAAGAATCTGTTATATTTAATATTTGATAATAGTAGTAATTAAACAATTGTCTAAAGACTAGTACATTTGTTGAGGAAGGAATTTTCAGAGCAGATAATTAGAATTTGTAATTGACCTTTCTCTATGAATCAGGTATATAGTTTTGAATCCTGATGGTAATAGTGAGTCTCCATCCTTAGCACAGCTGAACATCCTGAGGTGAGAAGTGTTTTTTTCTGTTACAGATTTTTCTCTTTGGCTTTGCTTGCCTTTCAGCCTCTTTTAGGCTGCTCTGGTAGCTCAGTTGGTAAAGAATCTGCCTGCAGTGCAGGAGACCTGGGTTCGATTCCTGGGTCAGGGAAGATCCCTTGGAGAAGGCAATGGCAAACCACTCCAGTATTCTTGCCTAGAAAATCCCATGGACAGAGGATCTTGATGGGCTACAGACCATGGGATCACATGGCAGACACAACTTGGAGACTAAACTGCCACCACCATACATGTATTAGGTGGCTAATAGTTATCGTGCATCTGTTTGACATCTTCTATGGAATAATTTACTGATATATTCTGGGAATATATAAATGAAAAAACTGTGTGACTCCCAACCTTGCCCACTAGCTACTTGCTAGAATAATGTACAAGGAATATATGAAAAGATTATCAATGTCAAAACAGAGTTTGTACAAAATAGAACTTTGGAGAAGATGTGACCAGGTCTGCCCATGAAGTCAGGGAAGACTTCCTCAAATAGGTGTTTTGAATTGCTTGAAACATATGTAAGAATTTATGTGAAAGAAAGGCATTTTAGATGGTGGCCTTCCTTGTGCAAAAACTTGGAGACATTCACCATTAGTCATGGGCCAGGATGATATTGCTGGCTTGGGGATGTCATAGTGGTGGAAGCTGACTGCTACTCTGGAGTCTAGATCAAGATGGGCTTTGGTTCCCATGCTATAGAGCTATAGTTTGGTGAATTAAAATAGGATGGAGTGACACAGAAGAGGGTTAGGAAACTGACACCCTGGGCTAGGGGAGGGATGATGAATAATCTGATAAAGAACACAGAAGGCAGTACTAGATATGAAAGAATTTTACAGAGACATTTCAGTAGGATTTAATGAATGACTAGATGTAGGGGAGAGTCAAGGGGAGGGACAGTGAGGGTTGATTCTTAGGTCTGTCTTGGCTGAGTATATAAAAAGCACTCTGGGGGCAGGAACAGTTATTTTTTGAGGTGAAAATGAATTAAATGTTATATTTAATCTGAGATAATTTTGAGAGATACAAGGTAAGATATTCAGAAGGTAGATGGATTGTCAGCTTCAGCTCTGGTATTATCCTCTTGGAAGCCACAAACTGGAAATGGACTATGGACTGGCTACTAGCTTGGTTCCAACAGATGAGGTGTTGGGACTTCCCTGAGGACCCAGTGGTTAAGACTCTGTGCTTCCACTGCAGGGGATATGGGTTTGACCACAGGTCAAGGAGCTAAGATCCCACATGATGCATGATGCAATGCCCCCACCCCCACCCCTGCCAAAAAAACAAGAGGGAAAAAAACTAAATCAGAAGGTAAGGTGTCTATGGTCAGGGCAAGGGGAAAGGGAAGATATTCTAGGCTGTCTAGTGACATGACCTTAGAATAATGAGACTGGCATTACTAAACTCAATGTGTGCTGAAGTAATGAATACTAAAGATGGATCATGAACCTGCAGGGTGAGGCCAAATTGTGGAGAAAAGTAACAGTGATTAAGAGTTTATGTCCTTTTTAATTGAAGAGACTGAGAAAAGGGGAATGAAATCACATGGTGAAAGTGCTGTTGAGGCATAAGTAATCAGGTTGAGGTTGAACAGGAGGAATTTATTACAGTCAAACCCATGTGAGTTTTGTGATTAGAAGAGAGAGCAGAGGACTATTTTAGATGTGATATAGGAGACTAAGAAAAGGAGTGAAATAGAAAATTACATTAGAATGACAGAAGATTGATAATTATATTACTGGTTTGCTTATGCTTAACGAATATTCTTTAGTTATCATGCTTCTTATCTTGTTCCAGTTAGCCATTTTTCTCAGAGAACATTCCTCTGTGATGCTTGCTTCAGTCATCTCTCTATTTGGTCTTTATCTTCTATTCTGCTTGACTCTCATATTTCCCTCTTTGTTTTTACTGTCCTGCTGAGTAGACAGACAACTCTGGAGGCAAGTTGTGTTACTTCAAGTATGAGGGGAAAAAACATGTCCTGCAGTTATGAGCTTGCTTTCTTGGCAGGCACAGAGAAGCAGGCTGTAAATTCTAGTGAAAAAAAACTGCCTTAGACTCAAGGCAGCAGTTCTGATGTTCCTGTGGGTTTACAGGGGTGGGGGTGGGGGAAATGCAGTAAGAAACAAACAAAAAAGAAACCCAACTAAAAGCAGAGGGATTCCAGATTGCACTTAACTCTTCCTGAACAACACTAAGATCCAGTACACTTTGCCTATCAATGCATTTTGGCCATTGCAATCTTTCATTTATTTGTTTTTCTGTGTAATAAATGTAGGTAATATGTTACAGGGCTGTTGATGAGACCATCATTGCCATGTACATACACAAGCAGATTTCAACATGGGTCTGGGAAAAGTTGAATCTTGGCCATCCTCTTTAGGTTTAGCAGCTATGGTGGCACCTTGAACTGACACAATGTATTCTATTTGTATAAGTCTATAGATTTTTCCCTAGTATCTGACAAACTGTTCACTTAGTCCTCCATAAGAGTTCTAGGCAGGCCCCACGTCTTTTTAGTAATTGTTCTTGGCATATATTTAGCAGAATTATCTACCAGTAAAATCTAATGTTGAGGTCCTTAGAATATACCTTATTTGGAAATAAGGTCTTTAAATAGGTAAAAATGAGGCTGTTAGTTTGAGGCCCTAATCCAATGTGACTAGTGTCCTTTTAAGAAGAGAAAGTGAGACAGAGGTTGTGAACACAGAGGAAAGGCCACGGGAAGGCACAGCAAGAAGACTGCCATCTGCAAATTAAGGAGAGAAGCCTTATGAGAAATCAAACCTGCCAACACCTTAATCTTGGACTTCTAGCCTCTAGAATTGTGAGAAATTTGTTTAATCCATCAAGTATTTTGTTCTGGCACTCCTAGAAAATGAATACACCATACTTCCCAATTAGTAAGTTTGTATTATTCCTGAGAGGATTTTTGGTAGCTGTAATTCTCTCTGCTATACTGAAAATGTGAGACCTCCTGATGATTTGATGAGCCTTTCTCTTATTTTAACTTGCTTTAACACTTGTAATACTATTCCAGAGCTAAGTAGTTCTGTTCTCATTTTCTTGTTAGTGTGATGTGTTTCACTTAATTGCATTTTTCATTCTTCTAGACATTTTGAATGCGTTTGCTAGGGCTGAAATGAGAATCTCGATAAATGAATAAATAAAGATTTACTGACATCTGCAGTATCTTCAACTTTTATTGATCTTCAAAAATGAGATTTTCTAATAGAGAATAATACATCAGAGGTTTCTATAGACTTTATTAAATGCTATGCATTTTCAAAAACCTATATCAGAAAGCATGTTCTCAACACAGAGACAGTACGGTTGACCCTAAAACAATGGGGAATAGGAGCACTAACCTTTGTGAAGTCAAAAATCTGAGTTAGCTTTACAGTGAGTCCTCTATATCCACAATTCTGCAACTGCATATCCAACAACGGCAGATTGTAGTTTCTAGTATATATTTAGGAAAGCAAAATCCATGTGTAAGTGTGCCTGTGCATTTCAAGCCTGTGTTGTTCAAGAGTCAACTGTATAGTGATGTAGTCAAGAGTGTATGATCTAGAGATGACAGGCTATAGCTGAAATCTTGGCTCAACCTCCTGGAAGATAGGTAACACTGAGCAAGAAAGTCACATTAAAGTCTCACTTGTCATCTGTAGAATAAAGTTGATAAATAGTGATGCCTAATGCCAGGACTGTGGTCAACACAGATAAGTGAATTAATAAAACAGCACCAGGTTTATGGAAAATACTCCCTACATCTATTATTTTCCTGAATCTTATTGCTTGCTGGTCTGAAAAATCATCTTGTATTAATTTGGTTCTTATTAGAACCTTATTGTGATATTAATTTTAGTCAGAGTTTCTTATCCTTGGTTCTGTTGACATTTGAACCTGGATAATTCTTTACTGTGAGGGCTATCCTATGCATGCAGATTGTTTAGCAGCATTCATGGGCTCTATTAGTTTCCATTAGTCTATGGTCCCTAGTTCTGAAAACTAAAAACATTGCTTTGACACTGTCAGATGTTCTTGGGACAAAATTGCCTCCTGTTGAGAATCACTGGGAAATATTTGACTAACAAAAAAAAACTTTGATTTGGAAAATGTTATACCTGTTGCCTGCTGTTTAAGCTAATATGATGCTTGGTTTATGCTAAAGTGTTAGGATTTTGTAAGATAATTTTTCTTTTAAAATATAATTAGACTAGCTGAAATGTTAACACAATTTCTTTTATTGTGGCATAAGGTTAAAATATCTTGGTGTGTCTTTTTTCTAAAATATAAATGTATAGTAATGGAAAAGTATAATGGACTTAAAAATTGATCACATATATTGTCATGAAGACCTCTATTTGGATAAAACAAGTTATACCTACATATTGTCAGAGTAAGCTCAAATATTATCAATAATGGAAGTAACTACTGTATGATGTTTCTCACGTACTGTAGAACACTTTGACCAAAGTAGCATTGAGTGTAGGAGAGAGAAATTTAAATATTCATCAAAGTGTGCTACCATGTTTCATGGTGAAAAGTGTAGAAAGATGAAGTATATGGGGAATTTTAAAAAGTATCCTAGATGTACTATTTTGTTAGAGACATAAAATACATGATGGTTATATGGATATGAATACTTACCACCCTACCAATTACAGTGTTAATGTGATGTTCTTGAGTTTTAAACAGTAGAACCCATAAAACAATGGAAAGCTTTTTTTAAAAAAAACTTTTATATTTTATTTATTTATTTATTTTTAATTTTCTTTACTTTATTGTGTTGGTTTTGCCATACAATGACATGAAACCACCATGGGTTTACATATGCTCCCCGTCCAGAACCCCCCTCCCTCCTCCCTCCCGATTCCCTCCCCCTGGGACATCTCAGTGCACCAGCCCCGAGCATCAATCCTAGGCTGGCGATTGATTTCACATATGATAATTAACATGTTTCAATGCCATTCTCCCATATCATCCCACCCTTGCCCAAAAAGCTTTTTTAAAGTTAAGTGCGTTTGTGTAAATCTGTCTGTATAATAAATGTGTCAGATCTTGTCTGACATTTATTTGGGGTCAATTAAATGATTAACACCTGTCAATTATCATCCCTTACTCCTTTGCTCCTTGCAAGATGGGATGTATCATTACTGATATACTGTTTCATAGAATAGTATATTCCATATATTGTATATTATAAATACAAGTATCCTATAGTTTTTATCATTCTCAGAATTTTATATTTATGTCTTTGTTTTCATTTTCTTGGGTACCTTTTCTATTGGATCAACTGGAGTCTTTCCAAAATAAGATTATAGCTCAATCTAAACATATCTTCATTCCTCGGTTATTTTAAATGTTTATTATTGTTTTTTTTTTTTTTTTACTGCTTATTGAGTTTTATTGAAGTGCTGCTTGATACATCAAATTTGGAAGATATATCTCTTTTTCTCAGTCAGATAGGGCAACACACCAGTTCCTTCAAACTCAAGGTATAGTAACTGAAGGTGACATTTAACATTGTATATTTTAAACAGGAAATGAAAATTACACTATTCTGCAGTCTGGGAATTTCTATATTTAGTTCTGTGTTAATGCCAAGATGGCACTAGTGGAGGTCAATAATAGCTTTATGGTCTTGAAAACTGAACATACAAGAATTATCTCTTAATGAAGCTTAGATTCTAAGGGTGTTAGAGATTGCGTGTTTTTGCTGCTGATGCCCTGCTCCAAGTCATGTGTATGTATCTTGCATTTTTGATTCATACCTACATTTAATATAGGCATTCTAGAGGAAAGATCCAGGTCGAGTGAGCTGGGGACCATTTGGAGCACCATCTTTCCTGCTGGAGCTGTGGTGGCAGATGAAGAAATGAATTACTATTTTCCAGGGACAGTCTAGAACAAATCCATTTAATATTTAGAAGCTATGAATTTTTAATTTCTCTGTAATTAAAAAAAAGGGAAGGCCTCAAATGCAGCCTCTTGCTTTCTCCTTTCTCGTCTGCATCCACAGAGCAGTCATTGTGATCCTTTAGAAGCTTAAATTGGATCATGCCATTCCTCTGGTTAAAGTCTTCAATGGCTTCTCATATTTCTTTGGAAAACTATATAAGCCTAAACTGGCCCTTACAGGGTCCTTACCTGGTTGGGTTCTTCTGATGGCACCACTCTTTTTCTCAATATGTTATTCTAATTGTGCCACCAAAAAATTAGATGCAAATTTTTTCAATCCTACTTTTTTCTTCCTTTTGTCTTACAAAGTCAACACTGAAATCAATAATAGAAAAATTAAAGATTTTAAATGTAATAATAACTAACAGTTTGCGTAATTTTGCCATACATGACTTTTAAAAACATTTCATAGTAGTGCAGTGATGTAGATGTAATTATTTGTGATGGAAAACCTTGAGCCTATGGGTGGAACAAGGCTTAGCAGGTGTAGCAATAAGAGACAGAAGTCAATTCCCCTGCCAGTGCTCTTTGGTTCCATCACAGGGTCTGCTGGATAAACTTCTCTCATGCTTGTTGCTGAGAAAATAAACTTGAATTCCTTATTGTAATTTGTAATTCCTCTTGATAGAGCCTTTGAAAGACCAATAAAGAGAGCCACAAAGTTTTGGAGAAGGATGAAGTACTGCTCCCCATCCCCCTTTTACTTTCAGTTTACAAAGCCTTTAGGATCTCTCCTTGCATGAAAAACACAGCAGCCAGTTTAGAAGGGAAATAATATTGAAATATAAAATATGCATTTTAACAGTTATATCAGATATGATGGCATACTCAAAGAGGGAATATGTGAATAGATTGCTGCTTTCTTTTCAAGGCTTAAGAGCATTGGGAAATATACATGTGAAAAAAAATATATGCTATTTATACACATTTCTGATGTGTATATATGATATAATGTGTTCAGTTCAGTTCAGTCGCTCAGTCATGTCTGACTCTTTGTGACCCCATTGACCGCAGCACGCCAGGCCTCCCTGTCCCTCACCAACTCCCGGAGTTTACTCAAACTCATGTCCATTGAGTCAGTGATGCCATCCAACCATCTCATCCTCTGTCGTCCCCTTCTCCTCCTGCCCTCAGTCTTTCCCAGCATCAGGGTCTTTTCACATGAGTTAGCTCTTTGCATCAGGTGGCCAAAGTATTGGAGTTTCAGCTTCAATATCAGTCCTTCCATTGAACACTCAGGACTGATCTCCTTTAGGATGGACTGGTTGGATATCTTTGCAGTCCAAGGGACTTTCAAGAGTTTTATATGATATATATAGAGATGTATAATTTATATTCCACATATAGTAGCAAGAAAAGTGTGTTGTTTTACTTCATGGGATCTACTATAGTAAAATATTTTAATGCTTAATATTTTTGTCATTACATTTTCCTACATACTCATCATCTTCAAAATCAATTAATCATCATTTCATACATACTCTGCCCTTATACTGTACTATACTGGAAAATCTCTGAATATGTCTTAAAGTTTAAAAGAAATCACATGTCATTTGTTTCAGTCACCAAAGCTGAGTATTTTCTGTCCATTTGATGGCACAGATACAATATTTGACCCCTACTGTGAGGATAGAGGACATTATAACCTCCAGAACAGAAGGTCTGTCGGAAACTTTGGGAACATTGTGTCAGGCTGAGGGGTGCTCCTCAGATAGGAGCCAGCAGTAGGTCTAACTGTCAGTAACAATATCTGCCCTATCGTCTCATTAATCGGACATTATCTGAGTGGAAATCAGAAGATAATGCCAAGGAGACATCAAATGTGCAGAATGATCTGTTCTGTGTAGTACAATTTGTTAAATTTCACTACTGTTTAAATCTCAATTACTGAAAAAGACAGGTGGGAAAAAAAATTTCATTCCTTCTTGAAGTTGAAGCTCTTAACAATTAATAATTAGTTGGGGTTTGAATCTATTTAAAAGAATCTAATTTAGTTTCTTTAGATAGAGAGTACATAATTACTAGGAGAAGTATTATTAGATGAATGGATATCAGTAAGATGTACAGATACAGGATACTCTTTTTAGATAAACAGTGTAAATTTCACTGCACCATATGAACTTTATGATCTACATGTAAACCATGTGATTCTCCTATTTAGCAAAACATTTGATTCAGTACACCATCCCATCCAAATGCTGAACCTCGTTTACAAAACACTGTATGTTTCTCATTGTTCACACTTTTCAGCCAAATCAAAGGATGCAAGAGAAAATAGTTTGATTTTTTTTTTTCGCTTGTTTTCCTGGTTATATTCCTCTACCATCCCACCTCCCCAAACTAGCCTGACTGGTTGAAAATCTTCAACAACCATTGCTTTTTGAGTAAAGTCCAATTCCTAAGCCTCTAGACTTTACCTCCACGAGGGAAGTCACTTGTGTGTCTTATTTGGGGCTAATATTGTCAGTGCTTGTTGTCGCGCTTGTCTTTTCATAGGTACTCAGGAAATATTTGTCATAGCAGGAATTAATGTCATAGCAAGTAAAGTGAGTGAAAGTCATTCAGTTGCAATCAATACTGCCCTGAATAATTTGTTCTGTCTTCCAACTGACCAAACTTTAAGGCCCCATCCCCAAATCTGAGGAAAGTTTCTAGGGACTAGGAATAAGGCATCAAATGACATCAAAGTTGTACTGGAGCATCACTCCTCCCTGTAATTCCTGTATCCTAAACAAATTCCTTAAATCTGTTCTACTTTATGGTGTGAAAGTGAAGTGAAAGTTGCTCACTCATGTCCATAGACTATACAGTTTATGGAATTCTCCAGGCCAGAATACTGGAGTGGGTAGCCATTCCCTTCCCTAGGGGATCTTCCCAACCCAGGGATCGAATTGCAGGCAGATTCTTTACCAGTTGAGCCACGAGGGAAGCCCAAGGGATGTCATAGCAAGGCACTGCATCATTTGTCCTCAGTCTACTTTCCCAAGGTTATCTTCCATCACTTATCTCCACATATTCTATGTTTTAACTTAGTGAGTTTATTTTTCCCTGTTTCCTGAATATACACCACTTTCTCCCTGTATTTTAAGCACTTCTCCTTAATGTGACATATTATCATATCTGCTTCTTGTTCTAAGAGCCACCAGCTCAAGTGTAGTCTGTTTCCATGGTTTCTCTAATCTTATCTAGATTATTTTTGTGTTCTTAAAACTTCTTTAGTATATTGCTTGCATTTCTTTTATTAATTATTTTTCTTTTCCTTTTCAAATCACAGTTATTGGATATATCTTTTCTCGCCTCCTTGAGGTACTTGAGTGTAAGAGATAAGAATATGTGTTAACTCTTCTTTCTTCAGTGGTACCCAGGATAGACCCTTTGATGTGCTGATGCTCAATGAATGGTTGTTGATTGAATGAACACATGACTTTCTTCTCTATACTTCAGTAAAGAACTTATTTACCTTTTAGTTGTCACTTTTCCCTAGATATCGTAGAAACTTCCCACAGCTCATGTGATGAACTAGGAATTCAATAGAACTTGGCTCTTAAAAATAGCCTAATAACTTTTGACTTGAGATGCATGACAGGATTGAATATTGAACTGAGAGGAAGAATCTTGACTTCTATGATTGTCTTCTCTATAAACTGATTGTATAAATTGGCATCAGAATCAATGATTAAAAATAATTAACATCACATGCAAAAACACCTAAAGTTGTATATTTAATAGTAATATGTAATAATAGATGTTCAATAAATGTTCATTTTTTCATATTCTATTATACTTTTCCTTCACTTTCCTATTTCTTCTGTCATCGTATTTAAAAATAGTAATTTTCTTAAAGTTTAATCCTTT
>ML660200.1:30724015-30809240 GCA_007570785.1 Antilocapra americana
GATTTATGGCCCAGGATGTGATCTATCCTGGAGAAGGTCCCGTGTGCGCTTGAGAAAAAGGTGAAATTCCTTGTTTTGGGGTGGAGTGACCTATAGATATCAATTAGGTCTAGTTGGTCTATTGTATCACTTAAAGTTTGAATTTCCTTGTAAGTTTTCTGTCTAGTTGATCCATCCATTGGTGTGAGTGGTGTATTAAAGTCTCCCACTATTATTGTGCTGTTGTTAATTTCCCCTTTCATACTTGTTAGCATTTGCCTTACATATTGTGGTGCTCGTACGTTGGGTGCATAAATATTTATAATTGTTATTTCTTCTTCTTGGATTGATCCTTTGATTATTATGTAATGTCCATCTTTATCTGTTTTCACTGCCTTTATTTTAAAGTCTACTTTATCTGATATGAGTACTGCCACTCCTGCTTTCTTTTGGTCTTTATTCACATGGAATATCTTTTTCCAGCCTTTAACTTTCAGTCTATATGTGTCCCTAGGTTTGAGGTGGGTCTCTTGTAGACAACATATATAGGGGTCTTGTTTCTGTATCCAATTGGCCAATCTTTGTCTTTTGGTTGGGGCATTCAACCTGTTTACATTTAAGGTAATTATTGATAAGTATGATCCCGTTGCCATTTATTTTATTGTTTTGGGTTCGAGATTATCTACCCCATCCATGTTTCCTATCTAGGCAAGATCCTTTAGCATTCTTTGGAGGGCTGGTTTGGTGTTGCTGAATTCCCTCAGTTTCTGCTTGTCTGAAAAACTTTTGAATTCTCCTTCAAATTTGAATGAGATCCTTGCTGGGTACAGTAGTCGGGGTTGTAGATTGTTTTCTTCCCTGACTTTAAGTATGTTTTGGCATTCCCTTCTGGCCTGAAGCATTTCTATTGAGAGATCAGCTGTTATCCTTATGGGATTCCCTTTGTGAGTTATTTTTTGTTTCTCCTTTGCTGCTTTTAAAATTTGCTCTTTATATTTGATATTTGTTAATTTGATTAATATGTGTCTTGGGGTGTTCTGCTTGGGGTTCATTCTACTGGGGACTCTCTGTGTTTCTTGGACCTGAGTGGCTATTTGCTTTCCCAATTTAGGGAAATTTTCAACAATTATCTCTTCAAGAATTTTCTGATGGCCTTCTTTTTTTGTCTTCTTCTTCTGGGCCTCCTATGATATGAAATTTGGTGCATTTAATATTGTCCCAGAGGTCTCTAAGATTGTCCTCATTTTTTTTAAATTCTTTTTTCATTTTTCCTTTCTGTTTCATTTATTTCTGCCATTCTGTCTTCTACCTCACTTATCCTGTTTTCTATCTCTGTTACTCTACTGTTGGTTCCCTCCAGGGTGTTTTTGATCTCATTTATTGCATTATTTATTGTATTTTGACTCTTTTTCATTTCTTCTAAGTGCTTGTTAAAGCTTACCTGCATCTTCTCAATCCTTGCCTGCAGGTTATTGAACTGCAACTCCAACTTATTTTCCAGGTTTTGGATCATTTTCACTATCATTAATCGGAATTCTTTGTCAGGTAGACTTCCTATTTCTTCATCTTTTGTTTGGTCTAGGGCATATTTATCCTGTTCCTTTACTTGCTGCGTATTTCTCTGCCTTTTCTTCTTGTTTATCTTGCTGTTTTGTCCCTTTATTGTGGGGGTTCCTCACTATGGGAGGGGTTGGATGTGTGGTTTGTCAAAGTTTCCTGGATGGGAAAGGTTGTGTGGTGTTCTGGTGGGTGGATCTGGGTTTCCTCACTGTAACTAGCAATGGAGTGTCTAGTAAAGAGTTTTGAGGTGTTGGTGGACTTGGTGTGACCTTGGGCAACCTGTGTATTGAAGCTCCAGGCAGTGTTCCTGCATTGCTGGAGAATTTGCTTGGTATATCTTACTCTGGAGCTTGTTGGCCCTTGGGATTGGTTGGTTTCCATTTTGGTATGGAGGAGTTTGATAAGTTCCTATTGATTAATTAACTCTTGGATCCAGGAGTTTTCTGAAATTCTCAAGGTCTGGGTTTAGCCTCCTGTCTTCCAGTAGCCTCAGGACTCTTTCATCTATGCACTGATGGTGGCAGAACCTCTAGTTTAGTGATGAGAAGTTTCTTCACAGTGAGGGACACCCTGTCAGGTACACAGAGTTACATGGCATGGACCAGAAGGAGAAGAGAGGAATCAGATGGTGAGGGAGTGAAGTGGCCAGTGATTGCTCCCCTGTGTGCTCTCCACAGCCTGGATCCCTTGGAGATGTTCACAGAGTTATACCGAAATGAGAAGAGGGTGGAAGGAGACAGAATTGACCAGATAGAGAAAAGAGAGAGTCAGATGGACAGAGACAGATGCAGCCAGTGGTCAGTTATTTCAGTGTTCTTCACAGCTCGTAACACTCAAGCAGAGTCCCAGAGTTGGGTAGAGAATATACAGGGGAAGGGGATGTTGAAGGTGTCTTGGTAGGAGAGGAAGAAAAAAGAGGAGAGACAAGAATGGGGAGAGAGCAGTCAAGCCAATGATCTCCCTCCCAGGTAACAATGGGTACTGGATCTTGGATCCTTAAAGGTACAAAGTTGGTACCAAATACTAATAAGCAAAGATTAAAAATCTAGAGTAAAGTCTGGATTCTCAAAAATACTATTACAAAAAAAGAAAGAAAGAAAGATGAAGAAGAAAATTAAAAAAAATCAATTAAAAATAAAAAAGGGGAAAAAGTGGAGATATAAAAGGTAAGATAAGAAATAGGATGGATAATACAATACGGGAGAAAGAGGAGACTTAAAAAAAAGGAAAATAAAAATAAAGAAAAAGAAAGAAAAAAGATAACAAGGTTATAGGGGAGTTAAAAATTCTAAAAATATATATATATATATAAAAATTTTAAAAATTTAAAAGATGTTCCTAGTACAGTTATAACTAAGGCTTTCTCTGGTGCTGATGCGTACAGTGAGGTGTCAGTTCGTTTTCAGATAAATCCTTGGTCCGACTTGTACTTCTCACGGTCTATAGACTCCTTTCTATGCAGTCTGCGCCACCTGCAGGGATTTAATCTGCTACTCCTGTCATTTCCAAAGCTGTTCCCTCTGCTTGCTTTAGCGTCTTCTGTTTGCTGGTCTTTTAAGTGTCTATTCAGCGCTTTGGGGTTTGCCCCTCTCCTGGTGAATGCACTTCCCCCTCCCCCTCTGCTCAGGCTCTCTGTCGTCCACCCGGCACAGTTGAGGAGTGCGGCTTCTCCCCTCCCCCTGCCCAGCCGCTTGGTTTTCTCTATGTGCAGCTGAGCACGCCTTCTTAGGTGTGTAGAGCGCCGATCCGTCCAGAATCCCCAGAAGTCTTGGTTAGCATCTAGCTCTGCTCACAATTTGGCCGCGGAAGTCTCGCTGGGGCTGGGTTATGCCCGCTGCTCTCGGGCGGGGGCTGGGCCGGTCCACAGCCCGCAGCCGCCCAGCTCCACCCGGCTGGCCACCTTTCTGCCGACTCCGCACCACCCTTTGCTCTGTGTGCGGGCCTGGCGGGGGGTGCTCTTCCTGGGGACAGCTACTCCTCAGTCTATCTCTGGTTAGCCCCCTGGATTAGGTCCATCAGGCTGCTCTGTTCCCTAAGCACACGGCCCGCCCCTCCCTGAGCAGTCTGCTTTGGCTAGTGGGGGGTGGGGCGCCCGGGCCACTGCTCCGCTGTGCCTTGCAGCCAGAGATGTACCTTGCAGGGCTTAACTATTGATCTGCTTTTACTCCCGGCTATCTTGCTCTTCAAGATTCATCACAGATCCGCCAGGGAGAATGCTCCTTGGAATTCGGAAACCTTTCTCCTCTTTTTTTCCTCTTTATTCCAGACTCCCCTTCCGGGACAGATCCCCGTCTCCAACTCTTTGTCTCTCCCTTTACTTTTTTTTTTTTCTTTTGTCCTACCTCCTCTCTTCCCCAATGGGCCACCCCCCCAGATGCCTGATGTCCTCTGCCAGCATTCAGATCCTGTGTTATGGAGTTTACTCGGCCTTTAAAAGATCTTTTGGTGTATTTATTGGGGGGAGAGTGGTCTCCCTGTCCTATTCCTCCGCCAT
Organism: Antilocapra americana; assembly: GCA_007570785.1. Lineage (NCBI taxonomy): Eukaryota > Metazoa > Chordata > Mammalia > Artiodactyla > Antilocapridae > Antilocapra > Antilocapra americana. The sequence continues at coordinate 30,728,049 of ML660200.1, forward strand.
CTTAGCTCCTCTTCCCAGCTCTCTTCTTTTTAATTAAAAAGGTTCCCTTTGTACAGGACTATCTTGCATCCCTGCCCAAGACAGCTATCATATCTAACATTGAGTTCTTTTTGTGTTAGAGTATTTAGATCCTATGTCAAAGGGTTATGGTGGTTCAGTCCCTCAGTCATGTCTGACTCTTTACCTATCCCATGGACTGCAGCACATCAGGCTTCCCTGTCCTTCACCATTTCCCAGAGTTTGCTCAAACTCATGTCCTTTGAATAGGTGATGACATCCAACCATCTCATCTTCTGTTGTCCCCTTCTCCTCCTGCCTTCAATGCTCCTCCTCATCAAAGTCTTTTCAGTTAAGCAGCTCTCTGCATCAGGTGGCCAAAGAATTGGAGCTTCAGCATCAGTCCTTATAAAGGATATTAAGGGATTATTTCCTTTAGGTTTGACTGGTTTGATCTCCTTGCAGACCAAGAAATTCTCAAGAGTCTTCTACAACACCATACTTCAAAAACATCAGTTCTTCCAAGGTCAGTCTTCTTTATGGTCCAACTTTTATATCTGTACATGACTACTGGAAAAACTATAGCTTTAACTATATGGACCTTTGTTAGCAAAGTGTTGTCTCTGCTTTTTAATATGCTGTATAAGTTTGTCATAGCTTTTCTTCCAGAGAGCAAGTGTCTTTTAATTTCATAGCTGCAGTCACCATCAGCAGTGATTTTGGAGCCCAGGAGAATAAAGTCTGTCACTGTTTCCATTGTTTCCTAATCTATTTGCCATGAAGTGATGGAACTAGATGCCATGATTTTTGATTTTTGAATATTGAGTTTTAAGCCAGCTTTTTGACTCTCTTCTTTCACCTTCTTGAAGAGGCTCTTTAGTTCCTCTTTGCTTTCTGCCATAAGGGTGGTGTCATCTGCATATCTGAGGTTATTGATATTTCTCTGGACAGTCTTAATTCTAGTTTGTGGTTCATTCAGCTGGGCATTTTGCATGATGTACTCTGCATATAAGTTAAATAAGCAGGGTGACAATATGCAGCTTTAATGTACTCCTTTCCCAATTTTGAACCAGTCTGTTGTTCCATGTCAGTTCTAACTGTTGCTTCATGAACTGCATACAGATTTCTCAGGAGGCTGATAAGGTGGCCTGGTATTCTCATCTCTTTAAGAATTTCTAGTTTGTTGTGATCCACACAATCAAAGGCTTTAATCAATGATGCAGAAGTAGATGTTTTCCTAAAATTCTCTTGCTTTTTCTATGGTGCAACATGTGTTGGTAATTTGATCTCTGATTCCTCTGCCTTTTCTAAATCCAGCTTGTACATCTGGAAGTTCTTGGTTCACATGCTATTGAAGCCTAGCTTGAAGGATTTTGAGCATCACCTTGCTAGCATGTGAAATGAACATTCTTTGGCATTGCCTTTTTTGGGATTGGAATGAAAACTGAACCTTTCCAGTCTTGTGACCACTGCTATGTTTTCAAATTTACTGGCATATTGAGTCCAGCACTTTCACAACAACATCTTTTAGGATTTGAAATAGTTGAGCTGGAATTCCATCACCTCCACTGTCTTTGTAGTAATGCTTCCTAAGGCCCACTTGAATTCACACTTCAGGATGTCTGGCTCTACATGAGTGATCACACCGTCATGCTTATCTGGGTCATAGAGCTCTTTTTTGTATAGTTCTTCTTTGTATTCTTGTCATGTCTTAATATCTTCTGCTAGGTCCATACCATTTCTGTCCTTTATTGTGCCCATCTTGGCATGAAAAGTTCCCTTGGTATCTCTAATTTTCTTAAAGAGATCTCTAGTCTTTCCCATTCTATTGTTTTCCTCTGCTTCTTTGCACTGATCACTGAGGAAGACTTTCTTTCTTCTCACTATTCTTTGGAATTCTGCATTCAGATGGGTATGTCTTTCCTTTTCTTCTTTGCCTTTAGCTTCTCTTCTTTTCTCAGCTATTTGTAAGGCTTCCTCAGACAACCATTTTGCCTTTCTTTTTCTTTGAGATGGTTTTGATCACCACCTCCTATAGAATGTCATAAAACTCCGTCCATAGTTCTTCAGGCATCAGTTTATCAAATTTAATCCCTTGAATCTATTTGTCTTTTCCACTGTATAATTGTAAAGCATTTGATTTAGGTCATACCTGAATGATCTAGTGGTTTTTCCTACTTTCTTCATCTGAGCCACAGTCAGCTCCAGGTCTTGCTTTCGCTGAATTTATTGAGATTTTCCATCTTCGGCTGCAAAGAATATAATCAATCTGATTTCATTATTGACTGCCTGGTGATGTCCATGTGTAGAGTCATCTCTTGTTTCATTGGAAGAGGGTGTTTGCTATGACCAGTGCGTTTTCTTGACAAAACTCTGTTAGCATTTGCCCTACTTCATTTTGTACTTCAAGGCCAAACTTGCCTATTATTCCAAGTATCTCTTGGATTGTCAAGGGAATAGATGTTTTTAGATATTAGAGTATTGCTTTAGCCCTTTAGATAGTTGTGGTTTTGATTTTAAAGAAACTTGTAGTTTGATTTAAAGAAAAGATTTAAATTTTCTTTAAAGGATTTAAAAAAAAGAAACTTGTAGTTTGAATTTGGGCTGACAATGGATCAAAGACTAACATTGGGAGTCACTTTGAAGTTACTCTTGTTTGTTTTCTTTTTCTGACTTTTCTTATAAAATCTGAGAATATATGTGTTCTACTATGTTTTAGGTGATGATAACATTTAACAGAATGGATAGATTTTCCTATTGTGTACCTACACATAAACACCAGTTTCTTGACACTTCATTTTCTCCTTTTATCAACTTTCTTGTATGAGGACATATATTTCCCTTTATTTCATAATCACAGTATTTTTCTTTGCTGTTATTCTCTTTGTATGGATATAATGCATCATTTTTGCATGGGACATTTTTAATATTTACTTTGTCATTTGAATTTCTATTATACTGATGGGAAATTTTCTGTGGTTATTTCCTTTTTATAGTGCAGGTTCAGTGTCTATGTATAATACATTTATATCCATATTTACACAGAAGTTTCAGGTATACAGCATAGTATCATAATTTGTCATCTGTATACACTGCAAAGTGATAAGCACAAATGTAGTTACCATTCATCATCATAAACCTGGATTCTCATGTCAATGTATGGCAAAACCAACACGATAATGTAAAGAAGAAAAAAATAAATAACTTTTTTTTTTAAATATTACACATATGCATGAAATCCTATGGTATTTCTCTTTCTCTAACTTATTTGACTTGTTATATACTTCAGAGTCTATCCAGGTTGTTGCAAGTGACGTGATTTCATTCTGTTTTTGATGACTGCTGCTTCTGCTAAGTTGCTTCAGTCATGTCCAACTCTGTGCGACCCCATAGATGGCAGCCCACCAGGCTCCGCTGTCCCTGGAATTCTCCACGGAAGAACACTGGAGTGGGTTGCCATTTCCCTCTCCAATGCGTGAAAGTGAAAAGTGAAAGTGAAGTCTCTCAGTCGTGTCCGACTCCTAGCGACCCCATGGACTGCAGCCTACCAGGCTCCTCCATCCATGGGATTTTCCAGGCAAGAGTATTGGAGTGGGGTGCCATTACCTTCTCCTTTGATGGCTGAATAATGTAGTATAAATATTCACATATTCTTTATCCATTCATCAGTCCATGGGCACTTAGGTTGCTTCCATATCTTGATTGTAAATAATGCTGCAATAAATACTGAACATAGAGGTGCATATGTCTTTTCAAATTAGTGTTTTTGTGTTCATTAGATAAATACCCAAAACTTGAATAGCTGGATCATATGGTAGTTCTATTCCATAGTCTTTTCTTTTGAAGACTAGCCATACTGTTTTCAATAGTGGCTGCATCGTTTTACAGCCCTCACCCACTGTGCATGAGGGGTTTTTTTCTTCCACATCCTCTAATGTTTATTTTTTATAATATCCTTTCTAACAGGTGTGAGGAGATCTAATTGTGGTTTTGATTTTCATTTTCTTAATAAGTAGTAATGTCTGACCATTTTTAAATTATTTGTTTTTGTCATTGAATTGCATGAGTTGTTTATATATTTTCATTATTAGCCCCTTATCTGATATGATTTCCAAATATCTTCTCCCATTCAGTAATTTGCCTTTTCATTTTCATCCTTCTTTGCAGAAGCTTTCTGGTTTCATGTAGTCTCGTTTGTTTGAGTTTGTTTTCCCTTGCCCTTAGATTCAGATCGACAGAATCATTGGTAATTCGAATGTCAATAAAGTTACTGCCTGTGTTTTCTTCTAGGAATTTTTTGGTTCAGGTACTAAATTGGAGTCTTTAATCCATTTTGAGTTAATTTTTTTGTATGATATGGGATAGTGGTCCACTTTCATTTTTTTGTATGTGGTTATTCAGTTTTCCTAGCACCGTTTATTGAAGAGACTATCTTTTTCTTGTTGTATGTTCTCTTATGCTTGTTGTAAATTTATTGTCCATATATATGTGGGTGTACTTCTGAGCTCTGAGTTCTGTTTCATTGTTTTGTGTGTCTCTCTTTTGTTCTAGTACCATACTATTTTGATTATCGTGGATTTTTAGAATAGCCTGAAATTATGGAGCATGATACATTCTGCTTAGTTATTTCTCAATGTTGTTTAGGGTATTCTACGTTTTTCTTTCTTAGTTTTCTGTTTGCTTCTCCCCCTTCCCCTGTGAATATTTTCTGTGCTTTTTCTTACTTTTCTTCCAGAATTCTTTCTGAACAAGCATGTCATGAATTTCAAGTAATATACTTTTACGCTCTGAGGTGAAAGTCTATGTCTCTACTGTTGTCCATATGAGGAAAAGAAAAAGATGAAGAATGATAAAAGAAACTCAACTATCAAAATTACTTCCAGTTGATTACTTATCTAGTGTTTGAGATTTATTCATGAAATATTTTGTATTTCAATTCAGAAACCCATGTTATATTGGAAAAATGCATATATTCATTTTATAATTTAAGGTATAAATCATTTGTAGGCATATGCATAATTCCTCAAATTGTACTTGTGTACAAATACTCACAAGAACGATTTCCCCTTTCTTTGACTCCCTTCTTTGCAGATAGGAACCTAAATGCCTTGTGTGTGTTAGTCACTCAGTCATACTGTACTCTTTGTGATCCATGGACTATAGTCCACCAGGCTTCTCTGTCCATGGGATTCTCCAGGCAAGAATACTGGAGTGGATTGCCATTCCCTTCTCCAGAGGATCTTCCCAACCCAGAAATCAGACCCTGGTCTCCTGGATTGCAGGCAGATTCTTTACCATTTGAGTAAATGCCTCATTCTTCCTTTTATAACATCTTTTGAGGAATGTATGTTGGTACCCAAGAGAGCAACATCCTTGTAAGAGGAAAAACCAGTCAGGCTGATCAAAATGACAAGAAATTTTTGGTAGAATTTTCTTTATAGGAAGCTTTATGAACTGAAAGCTATATCCATAATAAAATATCTAAGTAATTAGAAATTATGAGCTCACCTTAAAATGATCTTTAAGTGTCCTCTATATTTCAGTGGGCTGTATGGCATATTCAGTGTCTAATTATATTGGTAAAATGTGATGTGAGACAAATTTTGTTAAAAGTAAAAGAATTTCTATTATAACCCTTTTCAGATGTATGCCAAATTACTGTGCTTAGGCAAAGTTAAGTGGAGGCTTGATCAAGGATCTAGACTCTCTGGGTCACTAAATCCCACCTAAGTCTTCATCTAATTACATGATTTCTCTTATAAGTAGGAATTTTTGCCATACAACATTTTCTTTTGCTGCTTATGTAAATACAGCTATTTCTCTGAAGCAGTAGTTATTCCTATAAGAAGGCAAGATAGTATCTTTGATAAGTTTATCCATAGCAGGAGAACTTCTTGAGCCACATTTTCTAGCCTGTAGCTCTTTGTTCCTTCTTTTTGTTTAAGCCAGTGTTGTTCATGGAAATACAGCCTGAAATAAATATAATGCCTTTTTTATGTGAGTGAGTGTGATCAGTCTCTTAGTCATCTAGTATTTATTTTCTGACCACAGCATTCACAGCAGTTTAAACATATTCCTCCCTCTGCAACTTGTACACATTTTCAGGGACAAAACAAATGTTTAATTATTAAAATGAGAATAAGTACATAATCTAAGATTGCACTGAGTTTTGGCTATAAGAATGGGAGTGACTATTTGGAGGAAGTATCCTACATGCAATTTTAGGGAAGAAAGTGCTCTAGATAGGAGGAAGAATGTTGTTCTGTAGAATTAAGATAATCTGAGTAGAGGCAGTTTGCTTTAAAAAAAAAAATAAGGTAGGGCCTTCCCAGTGGTCCAGTGCTTAAGTCTCTCTGCTTCTAAGCAGGAGACACGGCTTCAATCCCTGGTCTGAGAACTAAGATCTCATATGCTGCAGAGATGCCAAAAATAAAAACAAACAAAAGGAGCTAACTACAAAGACAGCACAAAGGCAACTACAAAGATGCAAGAGTGTCTGTATTCATAAACATATGCTTGTTGAATTTCTATATATTCAGATTCATTCTCCCTAAGAATATCACCTTTCAAATAGGCTTTTAGAGGCTTGTGACCTCACCAGAACAAAAGCAATAGGCTATGATCTAATGGTCATCCTCCAAATTTAATGGATAATATGTCTTTCTACTGGATCAACCATTCTCTATTCCCTCAGGCAAAGGAAATTAACTGAAATCTAAATTTGGTTGTTAAATAAACTAATAGGTTTTATCTTTTTAGTTATTATGCAATTCTGTGATAGACTTTTCCTCATGACAGAATTACTGATCCCCCATAAAGATGAAAGCTTAGGTAAGAAAAATGTGTTAAACTGTTTTTCTCACTATTTTTATTTTTTATAGCTGTGCATCTTTTTTTAGTTGAAAAGAAAAAAAAAACAGCTATTTTTCTGGATAAAATAATTGAAAAACATGTTGGCTAAAAGTCAATGCAACTGAGTTTGTTCTCCAAAAATGCCCTCCAGTTAAAAAAAAAAAAATCCCAGGTTGATGGTACACTTTATTCGCCTATAATGATTTAAGTGTTACTAGAGACTCAGGTTTATTGTATTCATCACAGCAATATCTTAGTAGCATCCTTACATTTTTAATCTAAGGCAAAATATTGATCAGCCTATCCTAGGATGTAGTTAATACATTTGCTGATCAATTTAACTGTCCTGACCTTCAGATTCATAGATCAAGTGCTTTTTATAGTACTTAGAAAACCTTGAATTCTTGATATTTATGCTCAGATTAATTTTCAGCCTTTCTTCTTACTGTACTTAAAATTATTGTTGGAGAGCCATCATTAAATGGAAATTTGAAATCAAGCCCACAGCTGACACTCATCATAAAAATTGCTCAAATTTTAGTTAAGCTCTTAAATATGTCTTTGCTTAAAGCTCCATGACCCAGGTTCCCTGAATTTGTTATAAACTTATAATTTTTTCATGGTACTCTAGGGATTATAGACTGTCAAAATAATAAAAGTGTTAGCATATTTATGTAATGTTTTGAAAATAGTCAATTACCTATGTGTAGTAAAACTAAAGCATTAGAAAAATTAATTCATTTTAGTCTTAGGCTGAATTTTCATTCTTTTTATTCTTTTAGAATTTTATATACCAAGTCTTTGGCTACTTAAAACTGAAGAGAGCTTTAAGAAAAAGGCAAGAAAGGAACTTACTTTTCTCAATTTTAAAACAATTATATATTGACAGGTTGCAGAAATACGTGCAAGGAGGTCTGTGTACTTTCTTATTTTTCTCCTTGTTAATTATTATGCATGTATACAATACTGCCTTTAAGTGTTAGAGAAACAAAGGTGAATGCAATAGACATAACCCTGGAAAACTTCATAATTGAATGTGGAATATAGAAATGTTATGCGATAACCCCAATCAAATATATTAAATGTCATGCTGGAATAAAAAATAGAACCATGTAATTCAGCTTTGGAGTGAAGATGAGATTAGTGAGCAAATATAAGAGAGATTAATGACAAGATAAATCCATATGTTTTTGTTTGAAGCAAATGTATAGAAATATTTGAGTAGAATTACTCAAATTAGAAAAATTTTTTATGGTAAAATTGTACTATATTATAATTTCAATACCATTTGGATATTCAATATTATTAACCTACAGAGTAAATGTTTATTAGAAAAAAATACTTTTAGAGTATCTAACAGTTTTGGAAACACTCAATGTATTTCTTTTGCATGTATTAATGTATCAATTAATTCACCAAATATTTATAAATAAATGTTTAATTCCAGTCATTTCTTTTGATTTATAGGAGGCCATAAATAATATATGCAATACATAAATGATATACAAAGTTTTAAGGCAGTAATTCTTGTGGCACAAAAAGAAAAAGTGGGTGATAGGGAATGGTTGGATGAGGGACATCTTACAAATGCTAAGTAGAGGTCTGGATAGACCCCTTGAGATGGTAACAAGAAAATACACAAAGTTTGTTTTGCCATCTTTGAAAGTTGAGAATTCCAGGCAGTGAGTATGGCCAGTGTAAAAGTAGCATCATGCCTGCTGCATTTGTGGGGTGGCAAGGAACCAGTTTGGCTAGAGGAGAGAGAACATGTTTAAAATTGATAGGCAATGAGTTTTGAGAGATAATGGGGGAAAAAATCACATAGAGCCTTTTAAGCAAGTGTAGACTTTGGTTTCACTCAAAGCAACACACATTGCAGAGTTCTGAGGAGAAGTGTAACATAGTCTGTCTTAATTTTAAAGGGATTGTTCTGGCTAGTGTGTTAAGAGATATTGAGTGGCCAGATAGAACCAATAATGCCATTTGGAAGGCTATTAATAGTAATCTAGGTGAGAGGAGAAAGTAGTTCAGATGAAGATGGAGCAGTGGAGGAGATGACGAGTAGTCAGATTATATTCAAAGTCAGAAGCAATAATGTTTTGCTGATAAATAGGATTTGAGGTATAAGACAGATTCAAGATTTTGAGACTGAGCAACTAGAAGATGGAGTTAACATAAACCAAATTTTAAAAAATCCTCTTTTGCCTAATCCACTGATATTAATATTCAGTTGGTAGAATTCAGGTAGATTTTGTTAAAGAATATGAGCAAAATATTTTGAGGAAAATGGAGGTAAGATAAAAATTAGGGAAAATAGTAATATTTTGTACTTAAATTACTTTTAGATACTTTCACCCTTCTTTTCCTTGCATGATCTTTAGGATCTTAACCATGGCTGAAAAGAGTGATAAAGTTTGAGTGATAATGCTTTAAAATAAAAATGATCAGAAATAGCATAGGCTTTGTTTTGTTCTTAAGGTATTGCTTCTGACATCTATATATAAATATTTAATCCCTACCTAACTATATATGCACTGATACATCATGCTAAAGAGAAATCTTTTGAGAAAACATATGATGCTATCTTCACACAATAAAATTAGTTTCATCCATTTTTTGTCTGTGAAACTGTCCATGTAGATATTTCAAAATGATTAATGTTTCATACTGCTTGAAACTGACTGGAGCTGACTTTTGGCTCAGATCAGCAGCTTCTCATAGCAAAATTCAGGCTTAAGCTAAAGAAAACTGGGAAAAACAATAGGCCAGCCAGGTATAACTTAAATCCCATATGAATTTTCAGTAGAGGTAACAAATTGATTCAAGGGACTAGATCTAGTGAACAGTGTACCTGAAGAACTATGGACATAGGTCCATAATATTGTATAGGAGATGGCAAATAAAACCATCCCAAAGAAAAACAAAAGCAAGAAGGGAAAATGTTTATCTGAGGAGGTCTTTAAAAATAGTGGGAGAATGAAGAGGTAAAAACCAAGGCAGAGAGGGAAAGGTACATCCAATTAAATGCAGAGTTCCAAAAAGTAGCTAGAAGAGACAAGGCCTTCTTCAGTGAACAGTGCTTTTTTTTTTTTTTAATTTTCTTTACTGTATTGTGTTGGTTTTGCCATACAATGACATGAAACCACCATGGGTTTACATATGCTCCCCCTCAGTAATAATAGAAGAAAACAACAAAAGTTAAAAGGCTAGAGATCTCTTCAGGACAACTGGAAACATCAAGGGAGCATTCCACCCAAAGATAGGCACAATAGAGGATAAAAATGGTAGAGACTAGAAGTCACTGAAGAGATCAGGATGGAAAGAATTCATGGAAGAACTATATAACAAAGATCTTAATGAGCTGGATTACTATGATGGTTTGGTTAGTCACCCAGAGCCAGACATTCTGGAGTGAGTAGTCAAGTGGATCATAAGAAGCGCTGCTGTTAATAAAGCTAGTGGAATGGGATGAAATTCCAGTAGAACTATTCAGATCACTAAAGGAGGATGCCATCAAGGTTTTTCATTCATTGAGTCAGCAAATCTGAAAGATCTGGCAGTGGCCATTGGACTGGAAAGGTCAGTCCTCATCCCAGTTCCCAAGAAGGGTAGTACTAAAGAATGTGCTAACCGTCGGACAGTTTTACTCGTCTCCCATGCTAGTAAGATCATGCTTAAAATCTTGCGTGCTAGACTTCAACATTATGTGAACCAAGAACTCCCATTGTCCAAGCTGGGTATAGACAAGGAAGAGGAACTAGAGATCAAATTGCCAACATTTGTTGGACTTTAGAGAGAGTGAGGGAATTTCAGGAAAAAAAACATCAACCTCTGTTTCACTGACTATGCTAGAACCTTTGACTGTGTGGATCATAACAAACTGTAGGAAGCTCTTGGAGAGATGTGAATACCAGAGCATCTTACCTGTCTCCTGAGAAACCTGTATGTGGGTCAAGAAGCAGCATTTAGAACTCTGTATGGAACAACAGATTGGTTCAATACCGAGAAAGGAGTACGACAGGGCTGTGTGCTATCACCCTGTTTGCTTAACTTGTAAGCTGAACACATCATGAAAAATGCCGAGGTGGATGAGTTACAAGCTGGAATCAAGACAAGTGGGAGAAACAACCTCAGATATGCAGATGATACCACTCTAATGGCAGAAAGCAAAGAGTGAGTAAAGAGCATCTTGATGAGGGTAAAGGAGGAGAGTGAAAGAGCTGCCTTAAGACTAAGTATTAAAAAAAACTAAGATCATGGCATCCAGCCCCATTACTGCATGGCGAATAGAGGGGGGAAAGTGTGGAAATATGACAGATTTCCTCTTCTTGTGCTCTGAAATAACTGTGGATGGTGACTGCAGCCATGACATCAGAAGGCAATTGCTCTTTGGCAGGAAAGCAATGACAAACCTAGACAGCGTGTTGAAAAGCAGAGACTACTCTGCTGACAAAGGTCTGTATAATCAAAGCTATGGTATTCCATCAGACTTCCCTGATGGCACAGATGGTAAAGAATCTGCTTTCAATATGAGAGACCTGTGAGAGCTGGACTGTAAAGAAAGCAGAATGCTAAAGATTGATGCCTTTGAACTGTTATACTGGAGAAGACTCCTGAAAGTCCTTTGCACAGCCAGGAGATCAAAACAGTCAATCTTCAGGGAGATCAACCCTGAATATTCTCTGGAAGGACCGATGCTGAAGCTAAAGCTCCAGTATTTTGGTCAACTGATGCAAACAGAAGACTCACTGGAAAAGTCCCTGATGCTGGCCAAGATCAAGAGCAGAAGGAGAAGAGGACATCAGAGAATGAGATGGCTGGACAGCATCACCGATGCAATGAACATGAACTTGGGCAAACTATGGGAGATGGTAAGGGACAGAGAGAGGCCTGGAGTGCCACAGTCAGTGGAGTTGAACACAACTTGGCAACTGAACAACAACAATGATGCTTTCTTAACATAAATTAGTTTCATCCATTTTTCATCTGTGAAACAGTCCATGTAGATATTTTAAAATGATTAATGTGCCATACTACTTCACTGCTTCTATTAATAATTGTGTTTTTGTAATATACATTTTTCAAAATATTTTCAGTATCTAAATACATTCTGTTTTTTATAGATGTTTTGTTTTCTGTTAGCATTATGTACCAGACAGGATCTCTGCAAGAAAGATATAACACTCTGAAAAAAAAAAGAATGACTAGGGAAAGCTTAAAAAAGGGAATGTTTATAAAGGTGTATGCAAGGTTAAAGGAAACCAACAAGGGATAGTGAAGCTTGGGCAGCAGGCTCACAAGACTAAGGTTGCTGCTACATTACCTGAAGCAAGGGACAGGAGCATTATTGCAGGTTCCTGAAGACTGAGTTGTAGCTTTAAGTACAGTCATATCTGTTCAGGTGTGCATGCACGGTAAGTTGTGTCTGACTCTGCGACCCCAGGAACTGCAGCCCACCAGGCTCCTCTGTCTATGAGATTTTTCAGGCAAGAATATTGAAATAAGTTGCCATTTCCTCCAGAGGATCTTTCTGACCCAGGCATTGAACCTGTCTCTCCTGCATTGTAGTTGGATTTTTTACTGGCGAGCCACCAGGGAAACCCCTTATCTGTTCAAGGGGACCACTTTAAAGAAATAGTAAACTTAGCATATGTGTGTGCCAAGTCACTTCAGTCATGCCCGATTCTTTGCAACCCTATGGATTGTAGCCTGCCAAGCTCCTCTGTCAGGAGGATTTCTCAGGCAAGAATACTGGAATGGGTTGTTAGGCACACCTCCAGTGGATCTTCCCAATCCAGGGATCGAACCTGCATCTCTTACAGCTCCTGCATTGGCAGGCGAGTTCTTTACCACTAGAGCCACAGACAGTAAACTTGAATAGAGGAACAAAGCCTGGAACAAAGCAAGTTTGACCTAACATATCACACATGATGATCCTCCTTGCATTCTCATTGACTAAACACAAGAGAAAACTTTAAGAAAAGGGAGACCATTTGTATAGTCATAAAGGTCAGTTTCCAGAGAGACAGTGACTGTGGAGAGCCAGAGACTGGATTTAGAGGAACAGAGAAATCCAGTCAACATGAATTATATTTTGTAAAGGAGGAATTGGTTTATGTTGAGAGCCACAAAAATATCGAATACTATGATCTGCATCATGCTCCCCAATAAATACCTTTTGCAAGTAATACTGCTTTCTTAGTTTATACATATTTTTGAAATTTTATTAGAAAATGTTTTCAAACTTACAGAAAATTTGCAAAGAGTATTACAAAGAACCTCTGTCTATCCTTTAAATAAATTTCTTCTTTGTAAGCATCTTACTACTTTTGCTTTACCATATGCTCTGTTCCTCTTTCTCTAATACATTTTGTTATTCTATCCTAAGAATGTGGCCAACCAGTAGGACCTGTGTCCTTGACTAACAGCTGTGCATTGGCATCTACCAAGTCTGGTGTGGACCGCCTTCTGCCACGAGGTCCTGAAAATTCACACACCAGACTTTGGCCAGACTCTTCAGTACTTTGTCACAAATTATAACTTAATGAATGTTACTTTTCTACCTGTGATTCCACCTTTTTTTTTAGTCATAATTCTAAACATAAATATATGGAATGCTCACCATCAGTCCCTTTGCAAGTTTTTTCAGTTCTCTCTTGGTTAGATGAAGCTCATGTCCAAGTAGACTCTTCAGGAAATGTACATGTATACAGTACTCCCTGAGTCCTTGAACATTTAAATCTATGTTTCAACATCCTTGATAGTTTAAGGTTAGACAAAATATTATCTTTGGCTCACACATTTAATTCTTTAATTTTCTTGAAAATACTACTCTTCTTGTACCTTGCTTTGTGTTTGTTTTTTAGAAGTCTGTTAAGGATCCAATTCTGTTGAATTTGCATGTCTTTGCTGAAAGGTTCTGAGGTCTTTGTCTTTAAACTTTAATAGCTTTGATAGATATGTTCCAGAGTTTAGTGTGCCAAGTTGATTGAAACTGTGTACTCCTTCAGTATGTGGAGTTCAGGTACTCTTATTTTCTGAGCATCATTGTAAATATTGAAATGTTAATTTCCTTTCATTCTTGTGATTTTCCTTTTTATGGACTATAATTGTATGTGCTTTGGACTATTGTTGATTATCTTCCAATTAAAACACTTGTTCTCTGATCATTTTTACTTATTTTTAAATACCATTTTTATTCTTCTGGTGATTTTACTTCTTTTATACAATGGCGTTTATTAAATTTTCATTTGAACTTCTTTTCCTGTCAAAATCTTTTCCTTTAGAGCTTATTTCTGATATGTTATTCTTTTTCTTCTGTTTCTTTAGTGAGTTCATTCAGTTGTCTTGCCTTTTTTTCTTATTTGTCCATTTCTGGTATTAGTTTTTGTATATATAATTCAAGGTGCTTTGTTTTTCATGACCCCAAATACATATTTTAGGAAATTTGGTTCAATTTGGAATGATTTTGTTACTTCTCTTAGCTTCATGTTTGTTTTTTAGGACATAATTTTCACCAGTAGAATTGCTTTAGTCACAATTTAAAAATTTTAACAGCCATTTCATATTGATATTATCTATTTTTTCTATTATTTATTTTTTTAATAGGATTCCTAACTTAAAAGTAGAGTTTGTCATTTTTTTTTGCTCTTTTCTGCTCTGTTTTTAAAATAATCATGTTGTTGATGGTGGGAGAGAGATGAAGAGTTGGTGTTTTTGTCACCCCTTTTCCTGTAAGAAATATCATTTTCCCTGTTATTTCCTCATTTTCCTTCATGCCTCATTCTAGCCTCTCTGTTTCTCTTCAATAAGCAGTACCTCTTCAGGCTGCCACTGACAATCCTGGTTATTGCCAAGTTCCCTATAGCTAATGCTATAATCAACACAGTTCACTTGAATTTATTATTTTGAAATGCAATGCTGCAGTTTAGTTTTAGGGAATGATTTGTTCTGTTTCATCTATGCCCTCTGTTTCCTTCACATTTTTTCTTGGGGGGTCTCATGCCTTTTCCATCTTACTCTTATAATACCCACAAGCATAGCATCAGTTGACTGGTAAAAACTCTGCTGGATTTTTCTTTTTTATTTCTCTATTTTTTAAGATTGTTGTGTTTTGTCTCTTAGTGATGTTGAAGTCCTGGGTTATTTTTGGATTTACTTGCCATTAATGTTATTTTTATGATTTGTTTGGAAGATGTGTGTGGAGATACAATGTCAGTTGGCCATCTTTCTTCTCCAAACCTAACAATATTAATTTATTTTTATTGTAAATAATATAATCAGCAACAACAGACTTCAAAAATTTATGGTAATTTTTTTTAAGTAATCATGTAAAGTTTTACTATTAAATTGCTGATTTTGAAATGAGAAGTCTGGTTTCAAAAGCAAGGGATTTTGGGGGGCAGAAATATGTATTCTATAAAAAGCAGTATAAAAAGTTTCCCTTTAGCACTAACAAGTAACCAAAGGCATCCTTCTTTAGAATTTTATTCTAATGACATTAACATACATGTGACACAAAGTTATCTGCTTAGTAGTGATATAATTAATAATGAATAACATTAAGAAAAGATGCTTAGTAACTAGAACTTATTTGCAAAGTTCCTGAAAAAATGTTAAGTATTCTAATTTATTTCATTTTTTTCTAAAGCAGTTGATATATTTACTGTTTTGACTACATTGACAGAGCATTTAGTCTTTCTACCAGTTTGACAGACATTTTAATGTAATTAGTCACTTTGAATAACATTATTATTACATAGAATATTTAGAAATCAATAAGATCTAACTTTAATATCTGCAAAAACTGAGTATCAGTTTAGGTGTAATGTTCCCACCTTGAAAAAAATGAGATAACTCTTAAATAAATTTCCCATTTGGTAGAATGAATTTGATGGCAGCATGCCATTGTTCTTACTGAGAAAAGTTGGGAGAAAAATGACAGTTATATTACAGATTCCTACTTTTAAAGGTCAGCAGAAAGCTATGAAAGCAAACAGTAGTTGGTTTAAAGTTTCAGAGAGTTTTTCTCAGGTGTCTTGAAACTACTGTTGTTGGCTTTTCTTCTCATTTGCTCTCTCTCTCTCTCTCTCTCTCTTTCTCTCTATCCTGGCCATCCTGGATACAGGGTGAGTTTCGGTTAGACAGCGTAAATCCAGTGGACGGAATGAAATATCAGAGGAGCTGTTCCTATTTGGTTATGTCACATGGTGAAAAACTAGAGGACAGCCACATGGCAACTCTACCTCTTCCCTCTCTCATGAGCATGTGCTGAGTTCTGGTATCATAAAGAAGAGTAGGTTCTTGGTTAGGAAAGTCAGCATGAAATTCCCTTGTTAGAATGGTGCTTGGGAAACAAAGTCCCACTAGAAAGAGGAGCCTGAAACAACCACAGTACAGATCTCATCCTTCTGATTATTGAAAATAGAGTGGGCTAAGTGTAAGTAAAGGCTTCTAACCCAGCCTCCACTCAGCGTCTAAGCTACCTGCCTAACAGAACAAATAAAGCCACTTAGGGAATTATTGTAGGAATTTTCTCTCAAACTTTGTTTTTGTTGTTGTCCAGTCTCTTACACTTGTCCCACTCTTTGTGACCCCAAGGACTGCAGCACACCAGGCTTCCATGTCCATCACTGACTCCTGGAGCTTGCTCAAACTTATGTCCATTGAGTGGGTGATACCATCCAATCATCTTGTCCTCTGTCATCTCCTTCTCCTTGTGCCTTCAATCTTTCTCAGTATCAGGGTCTTTTCCAACAAGTCGGATCTTCGCATCAGGTAGCCAAAGTATTGTAGTTTTGGCATCAGTCCTTCCATTGCATACTCAGGATTGATTTCTTTTAGGATGGACTGATTTGATCTCCTTCCAGTTCAAGGGACTCTCAAGAGTCTTCTCTGACACCACACTTCGAAAGCATCAATTCCTCAGTGTTCAGCCTTTTTTATGGTCCAACTCTCACATCCATACATGACTACTGGAAAAAACCATGTGGACCTTTGTCAGTAAAGCAATGTCTCTGCATTTTAATCCACTATCTAGGTTGGTCATAGCTTTTCTTCCAAGGAGCAAGTGTCTTTTAATTTCATGGCTGCAGTCACCATCTGCGGTGAGTTTGGAGCACAAGAAAATAAAGTCTGTCTGTTTCCATTGTTTCCACACCTATTTGCCATGAAGTGATGGGACCTGATGCCATGATCTTAGTTTTTTGAATGTTGAGTTTTAAGTCAGTTTTTTCACTCTCCTCTTTCACATTCATCAAGAGGCTTTTTAATTCCTTTTTCCTTTCTGCCATAAGGGTAGTGTCATCTGCATATCTGAGGGTTTGATATTTTACCCAGAAATCTTGAATCTAGCTTATGCTTCATCCAGCTAGGCATGTCGCATGATGTATTCTGCATATAAGTTACATAAGCAGGGTGACAATGTATAGCTTTGACACATGCCTTTCCCGATTTGGACCCAGTCCATTGTTCCATGTCCACTTCTAACTGTTGCTTCTTAACCTGCATACAGATTTCTCAGGAGGCAGGTAAGGTGGCCTAGTATTCATATCTCTTTAAGAATTTTCCAGTTTGTTGTGATCTACACAGTAAAAAGCTTTAGTGTAGTCATGAAGCAAAAGTCTTTCTGAAATTCACTTGCTTTTTCTATAATCCAATGGATGTTTGCTATTTGATCTCTGGTTTCTCTGCCTTTTCTAAATCCAGCTTGAACACCTGAAAGTTAGTGGTTCATGTACTGTGGAAGCTTCACTAGGAAGATTTTTGATCATTACTTTGCTAGTGTATGATATGAATGTAGTTGTAGGGTAGTTTGAACATTCTTTGCCATTGTCCTTCTTTGGGATTGGAATGAAAGCTGACCTTTTCTAGTCCTACAACGACTGCTGAGTTTTCCAAATTTGCTGGCATATTGAGTGCAGCACTTTCACAGCATTATCTTTTAGGATTTGAAATAGTTCATCTGGAATTCCATCACCTCCATTAGTTTTGTTTGTAATGATGCTTCCTAAGGCCAACTTGACTTCTCAGTCCAAGATGTCTGGCTCTAGCTGAGTGATCACACCATCATGGTTATCTGGGTCATTAAAATCATTTATATATAGTTCTTCTGTGCATGTATGTTCTTGCCACCTCTTAATATCTTCTGCATTTTTAGGTTAGTAATGTTTCTGTCCTTTAATGTATCCATCTCTGCATGAAATGTTCCCTTGGTATCCTATTTTCTGGAAGAGAACTCTAGTCTTTACCATTCTATTGTTTTCCTCTATGTCTTTGTACTGTTCACTTAGGAAGGCTTATCTATCCTTGCTGTATCTTGGCACTCTGTATCCAGATGGATATATGTAACTTTCCTTTTTTTCTTTGCCTTTCGCTTCTCTGCTTTTCTCAGCTGTTTCTAAGACCTCCTCAGACAATCATTTTGTCTTTTGCTTTTCTTTTTCTTGGGGATGGTTTTGATCACCACCTCCTGTACAATGTTACAAACCTCTGTCCTTAGTTCTTCAGGCACTCTGACTACCAGATCTACTCCCTTGAAAATATTCACTTCCACTGTATAATTGTAAGGCATTTAATTTAGGTCATACCTGAATGGTATAGTGGTTTTCCCTACCTTCCTCAATTTAAGTCTGAATTTTGCAATAAGAAGTTCATGATCTGAGCCAAAGTCAGCTCCCAGTCTTGTTTTCACTGACAGTATAGAGCTTCTCCATCTTTGGCTTTAGAGAATATAATCAATCTGATACCAGTACTAACTATTTGATGATGTCCATGTGTAGAGTCATCTCCTGTGTCATTGGAAAAGGACGTTTGCTCTTCCAACATGACCAGTGCATTCTCTTGGTTAAACTGTTAGCCTTTGCCCTGCTTCATTTGTACTCCAAGGCCAAAGTTGCCTGTTACTCCAGGAATCTCTTGACTTCCTACTTTTGCATTCCAGTCCCCTATAATGAAAAGGACATCTATTTTGGGTGTTAGTTCTAGAAGGTCTTATAGCTCTTCATAGAATCATTCATCTTCAGCTTCTTTGGCTTTAGTGGTTGGAGCATACACTTGGATTACTCCTGCATTAAATGGCTTGCCTTGGGAATGAACTGACATCATTCAGTTGTTTTTGATATTGCACCCAAGTACTGCATTTCAGAATCTATTTTTGACTATGGTGGCTACTCCATTTCTTCTAAGGGAATCTTGCCCATAGTAGTAGGTATAATGGTCATCTGATTTAAATTCGCTCATTCCCATCCATTTTAGTTCACTGATTCCTAATATGTTGATGTTCACTTTTGCCATCACCTGTTTGACCACTTCCAATTTACCTTAATTCATGGACATAACATTCCACTTATATAAGGATGGCAGAGTTGAAGGATGTGTGCTTGACTTCTCCTATGAGAATACCAAAGTTATTTGTAGTGTCTACATAAACTACTAATGATAAAAAACAACCCCCAAAATTAGACATGCTAAGTGGCAAGAAAATGTGACCTCTTAGAAAAAAAGGAGACAAAAGAAGCAGAAACATTGATAACCTAAACAAGGACTCAATGTGACTATTATAAATATGTTTAAATATGAAGAAGAATGGAAAAAATTAAAAACAGATCTCAAACAATATTTAAATATATATATATATATATAAAGTAGATGTTTTAGAACTGAAAACTATGATATATTAAATTAAAAAATCATTGAATGAGGATTAACTGCAATCTTGATAGAATTTTGAACTAAAGTCAGGCCAATGGAAAACATGCAAACTGTAGCCCAAGATGGAAAACTGAAGAAAAAGGAAATATACAGTTGGAGAGATTTATTGTGCCATAAAAAGAGAAAAAATACAAATGGTTAAAATCTCAGAGAAGAGAGAGTCAGAATGGGACAAAGCAGTATTGGGGGACACTTCTGAATCTACAGCTTTAAGAAATTTTTTGTTGTTCAGTTGCTAAGTCATTTCTGACTCTTTGAGCCACCCCATGGACTGCAGAACACCAGGCTTCACTGTTATTCACTGTCTCCTGGAATTTTCTCAAACTCATGTTCATTGATTTTGTGGTACTATCAAACCATCTCATCCTCTGTCACCCCATTCTCCTCTTGCCATCAATCTTTCTTAGCATGAGAATCTTTTCCAATGAGTCAGCTCTTCACATCGGGTGGCCAAAGTATTAGAGCTTCAGCATCAGTCCATCCAGTTAATATTCAGGGTTGATTTCCTTTAGGATTAACTGATTTGATCTGCTTGGTGTCCAAGGGTCTCTCAAGAGCCTTCTCCAACACCCTAGTTCAAAAGCATCAATTCTTTGGTGCTCAGCCTTCTTTATATTCCAACTCTCTCCATCTGTGAATGACTACTGGAAGTTTAGCAATCCCTAAATGGCTCAGATATTAAGAAAACACTGCCATAGCATAGCAGAGTGAAATATTTGGCACCAACAGGTCAACATATAAAACTTACTTCTACTTTTATATACTAATAATAAATAATTGCAAAAATGAAATTTTAAGAATGCTGTCAGTGACACAATAATAATAAAATCACAAAATACCCAGGTGTGAACTTCACAGATGTGTGAGACCTCTATATTGGAAGTCTTAACCATATATAATGAGGAGCTAAATGAGAATATAATTCATCCATAGATTTATTACTATATATCTAGGTTTAGTTTTTCATTTTGGTGGGTATTAATTTGATAATTTTAATGTTTGTGTGGAAATTCAAATTTGAAGTATAGCTTGAATAATGTTTAAGAAGAATACATGCTACCAGATTTCATAACTCATCATAAAGTTTGAGAAGTTAATAGAGTAAAGGATTAGTGCAGGGCTCAACAGGTCAACCAGTCGGATAGCCTATAGTATAGAAATAGACCAACACATATGCATTTGGGAAAGGATGATCTTTTAATGAAAATTGTGGTTCTTTCTTACATAAAATTAGCTTGAGAATAGCAACTGACAGAAATATACAGTATCTTTCATGTTTTGTCTCAGGTGACTCTCACAGTTCAAGATGCATATTGGATATTGAATAAATAGTTGACAAGTTAGTAGCACAGCATAAAGCTCATTAAATTTTATTAGAATTCTTAGGATCAGCAGTATGACTGATCTAGGGTTTAAGATCCTGGAAGTTCCCCTTTTGAGGGTTGGAGGAATAAAACTGAGGGCTGTTCCTGTAGGTGTTTGATGTATGACCTCAGGTTTAACTTAAAGTAATTCACAGCTGAACTGTCATCCAAGGATTTATAGTTTTGCATGAAGTGAGCCTATCACAAAGCAGAGTTCTTGCTGTTGAAGTAGACAGAGCAAAGGAAAATGGAAGATGGTCTTTGGCATTGCTTCTCACTCAATAAGAGAAACTTTTTGATATAAGATTATTTCTTAAATTTCTAAGACTTCACATAAGACTATCATATAGTTACACATACTCATAACTCCATACAAATTAGTTGACTGCAGAAGATTTCATCTAAATTAGCATGAAACCAGATAAGGAAAGATTAATATGGATGAAATAACTTGGGACTGGTATCTTTTAATGAGTATGAGAGGATTTTACATACAGTTCTTGGTGTTCTCAAGGAAAGACTACTGAATTAGTTTGCCATTCCTTTCTCCAGCTGAATTGGTTCCAAATTGGGAAAGGAGTATGTCAAGGCTGTGTATTGTCAGCCTGTTTATTTAACTTATATACAGAGTACATCATGCAAAATGCTGGGCTGAATGAAGCACAAATTGGAATCAAGATTACCGGGAGAAATATCAATAAATAATAAATATAACCATCGTTATGGCAGAAAGCAAAGAGGAACTAAAGAATCTCTTGATGAAAGTGAAAGAACACAGTGAAAAAGCTGGCTTAAAACAACACTCAAGCAATGAAAATCATGGCATCCAGTTCCATAACTTCATAGCAAATAGATGGGAAAACAATGGAAATAATGACAGACTTTATTTTCTTGGGCTCCAAAATCACTGCAGATGGTTTCTGCAGCTATGAAATTAAAAGACGCTTGGTCCTTGGAAGAAGAGCTATGCTAAACTTAGACAGCATATTAAAAAGCAGAGACATTACATTGCTTGACAGAGGTCTGTCTGGTGAAAGCAATGGTTTTTCCAGTAGTCATGTTTGGATGTGAGAGTTGGTCTGTAAAGAAAGCTGAGCACTGAAGAATTGATCTTTTGAACTGTGGTGTTGAGAAGACTCTTGAAAGTCCCTTGGACAGTGAGGAGATGAAACCAGTCAATCCTAAAGGAAATCAGTTCTGAATATTCATTGAAAGGACTGATGCTGAAGCTGAAACTCCAGTTCTTTGGCCACCTGATAGGAATAGCCAACTCATTGAAAAAGACCCTGATGCTAGGAAGGACTGAAGGCAGGAGGAGAACAGCAAAACAGAGGATGAGATGGTTGGATGGCATCATTGACTTGATGGACATGAGTTTAAGCATCTCTGGGAGTTGGTGATGGTTGGGAAAGCCTGGCCTGCTGCAGTCCATGGGGTACAAAGATTCGGACACAACTGGACAACTGTACTGAAGGAGAAGACATAGAAACAAAGAAAAATTTAAAAGTCTTCAAAAAATAGTAATTTTTCCTCTTCATTTTTATAAAGCAAGATTCAAGTGTTAGATAAGAAAAGTTGTCACATTTAGATATTATTAAGAGATCTTTAAATAATTATGGATGACTTAAAATGGATAAAATGAAGTTTTTCTATTAATGGTGTTTCTACATTTGATTGCCTTCTCTAAAATGTCTGGAATTAATCATGGTCAAGGAAATGCTAATTTTCAAAAAAAAAATTAATGCTCCAGAAACATTTTCTGATTTATGACTTTTTAATTCAATTTGGCATTTTTATTTATTAATTCAAGCATCCTAGCTTTTATACCAATATTTTATTCTATACTGAAAAGTGAAAGTGTCAAAGTGTTAGTTGTTCAGTCGTGTCCAACTCTTTGTGGCCCCATGGACTGTAGCTTACCAGTCTCCTCTGTCCATGGGCTTCTCCAGGCAAGAATACTAGAGTGGGTTGCTATTTCCTTCTCCAGGGGTTCTTCCCAACCCAGAGACTGAACCCAGGTCTCCTCTCTTTGTAGACAGATTCTTCACCATCTGAGCTACTAAGGGAAGGCCACTAAAAACTGCACTGATGTTAATAACTAAAATATATTTTATTTTATTGGACTTATATCGGGCATTGATGCATTTGGATGAAAGCCTGTAATTAAAACTGTCCAGAATTGCTTTGTTTTCAATGTTACATCATAAGTAACAAGATATTTTAATATCATTCATTGTAATACAGTGTCAAGTATTTTTAAATATTTGAAATTAATAGGTGAACACTTTCATTTCTTAAAGCAAAAACAATACACTTGCAGTTTCATCTTTCTGTTCTTAATTATATCATTTTCATAATTCCAAATACCCTTGAACTTAAAATTCTGTATAAGTACTGTCAACTCTCATTATTTGTGGATTTTATGTTTGTGACTTTGCCTATTTGCTAAAATGTACTTGTAACCACAAAAATTAGAACTGATAGAAATTTTATATTTATTCTTACACATATGCAGAGCAGCAAAAATTTTTAGTTGCCCAATATACACATTCCTAGCTGAGAAGGTAATGACCTGCCTTCTTTGTTTAATTCTTATGCTGTAAAAATTCATCCTTTTAGCAGTCTTTCTGGTCAAATTTTTTGCTGTTCCCTCTTCCTACTTGGGGTTTTGCTGTTGAAAATAGCCCTCAAACGTAGTGCTGAAATGCTAATGTTTCTATGTGAAAAGAGCTGTGATATGCCTTATGGAGAAAACATATGTGTTAAATAAGCTTTGTTCCCACATGAGTTATAGTACTGTTGGCCCTTAGTTTAATGTTAATAAATCAACAATATAGTCCATCCAGAAAAAGAAAGAGAAAATTCACTGATCTCTGCATGGCCTCAGCCACTTTACCAAGTGGTAAACTAATGGGTAGTACATGATAAAGCTATGGAAAAGACTGGAAAGTGCTATATCCATGCATTCATAAGATGATAACCCATAGAAAGCATATTGACGAGCATTGTTATGAGGCTGATAGCCAAAAAAACTTACAATCATGTTACCCAGTGTCAGGAAAATGCTAAACACTTCTCAGCTACTGCTGGTGGACTTGCTCATTTCAAACGGTGATACAGGAAGAACATGTTAAAGGTGCAAGTGTGGAAGCTTCTGCAGATAGTAGGCTGGAGAACAATTTTTAAAACCTCATGAATACTGTACAGGGTAAGGCTTATACAGAAGAGTGAATTTTCAAGGCAAATGTATCTACCTTATTTATAAGGAATTTAGCAAACAAGCCTATATGACACACATAGTGTTTTGAATGTCTGAAATGTTGTGATCACAGGCTTGCGGGAACCCAACTCTATTTCCTCTGAAAGCAATACTTTGGTATTAATTTAATATTCACAGAAACTCTGTAGAATATAACTACTGCAAATGATGGGGAACAACTGTACTTTATCTACATATGTGTGTAGTCATCGTGCTTGAGCATGAGACTTCTGTATGAGCATCAGGCTTCTGTATGAGCATCAACTTTCTGCTGTTCATATCAAGGGTGGAAAAATTTGGCATATAGCTTACAGTCTGTTATTCCCTTTCACAGAGACTGAAACTAGTTGCAACTTTTTCTGTTTTTGTTTCTGTTTTCAGGATGACAAAAATTACAATCTAGCCCTATAGTTCATAACTGTTAGTAGATTATCAGAGCCCACTCCTATACTTCGCATGTTTAATGTTCCCTCATCTACAGCATTTCACCCAAGAGATTATGTAATACCTTAACAGACTCAGTTGGGCATTGTTGCCTTTTCATAAGTACGAAAGACTGAGCTACTCATCTGTCTACCCCTGGAATCCTTACAGCAGGTGGAGGTGGGTGTGCAGCTTCAGAATGTAGATAAAGTTGATACAGTGAGATTGCAATGTGCTAACACATTTTTTATTGGAAAATTATTCACTGGTCATTAGGAAAATGAAAGGTTAGGGGAATACAGGAGAAATTTATTTTAGAAGATTAAAACAAAGTGTAACAAATTCCTTTCAAACCTGGTACAGTAAGAATATGTTAAAATTTGCATGACTCTATGTTGGTGATTTTCAGTTTGTGGTCTGTGGACCTCTGGAGACCCCTGAGACCCTTTCAGAGGATCCATGAGGTCAGCATTTTTTTTTCACAGTAATATTAAGATATTCTTTGCCCTTTTCATTTTGTTGAATTTGTTCTTATGGAGATAACACATGGTGAGTAAAAGTGGTGATACATTCACAAGAATGAGTTCAGTGTCTCTATATCATTGATGATAAAATGGAAAGTCAGCATAAAGCATATTTATCTTATAACTCATACTGTCTATGTAGTGGCTATCTAGAGTAAAATCTTGGTGCAATTGTTTGAATAGTAAGCTGAATTAACTATTCTTTTCATAGCATCATTTTTAACTGGAAAGATGACAGAGAAGCTATGAGTATTCAAAGTTAGGTGCTGGGTAGACATTTTCCTTGAAAGATAAAGGGAACCATTTACCTAAGGGAATACAAATAGCCATATTTATTGCCAGTGATAAAAGTTGAGATTTCAAGTGAAAATTAGAGTTTTGGAAAACTTGTATTTCTTCACTGTGTACTTGATAGTTCCTTAATATTTAAAGGCTTTTCAGAGAAGATCAGTGATGATATAAGCAAATGTGATTTTTTTTAATATTTTACATGGAATATCCCACATTTGGAAGATCTAAATAAATCAATAAACCAATATTCCCCATGCATAATGTTACAGTGAATAATGTTATTATTCATAGATAAAACAATTCAAAGTTCAATGTAGACCAGTAAATTTAATCTACTCTAGTGTAAAATATTCATTATTATGGCTTTAACTTCTTCATTGCAAGTAATCTTTAAGAAACTGTTACTTGTTGAGTTTTGATGTAGTATCCAAGCAGGGTACCCACAATTATTGCAGAAATGCTATAAAAATACTTCCGTTTTCTGAATATACCTGTGAAGCAAAAAAAAGTATAGCCAAAACAATATGTTGCAACAAATAGCCTTCAAAGACGATATGAGGCTTCAGCTGCCTTTTTTAAAAGACAGACATTATAGATTTTTTTTTCATATATGAAATATCACTCATAGTTTTTGGAAAATATAGTGATTTGACATTATAATATTATGTGTTAGCATGTTTAACAGGTTTATTATTCTTACACTCAAAAATATTTTTTCAAATGGGTACTCTTAATTTGTAATACAGTGAGTGTTGATAGCTATGACACAAAAATATGATCTTTGAGTCTTTAACCATTTCTCAGAAAATAAAGGAATACTAAAAGCAAAATATTTGAGAGCTGCTACACTTTGTACTGGAGATGTCTCTCTCTCTCTATATATATATATATATATATAATTTTTCATATATATACACAAATACACACACACACACATATATGCACACACATTTATATGACCAAAAGAATCAAATAGTTAAAGCTCTCTTAATGAGCCATATAATCTTTTCATAAGGAGAGCAACACAATCACAGTCACACTTTCAATGACTGACTGACTGAATGTCGCTCAGTTGTGTCCAACTCTTGGCGACCCCATGGACTATACAGTCCATGGAATTCTCCAGGCCAGAATACTGGAGTGGGTAGCCTTTCTCTTCTCCAGGGGATCTTCCACCCAGGGATCAAACCAGGTCTCCCACATTACAGGTGGATTCTTTAGCAGCTGAGCCACAAGGAAAGCCCAATGGGGAAACAGCTTTCAATGGGGAAGGGAAAATATTACCTTTTTCATAAGGAAGGTGGCAAATATTTGGGAAGAAAAATATGATCTGTCACATAAGATATCATCATTTTCCACATTTTTATGGATGAGAAAAATAGTTCTAATTATTCTAATATTGAAAAACAGCATGTGTAAGTAACTTGTCCTTCTCAGAGATTGAGTGAATGATGAATCTAGGATGCAAGCTGAAGCACTTTGACTTTAGAGACTATGCTCTGGGTCCAATAGTACACAATAAATTACATCCAGTAAAAATTACCTAGCACCTCATAGTATTTTATAAATATGGCAAATCTGTAATTTATTGTTCAAACCTGGGCACATTTTTTGATAAATGCTTAACTGAATGGCATGCATGAACCAGTTTTAAGCTAAAGCTGTCCCAAGGTAATGAAGATGAGTGGTTACACTGGAAACAATATTTATAAAACAATGTAATACTATTTGGCAGTAATTAAGGGCTTTGGCACATTAGATAAGGAACACTAATCCTGTAAACAACAGAGATTGTTAAATACATGAAGTAATAGCATTCAAGGCATAGTAAATGTCTAAGTTGGCTTTGCTTCTTTGATGTATACTGTAAGTGAAATTTACTAATCTTTGTAGGCACTTATCTTTTTCAAGATAGGTACTAAAATTGGTTCTATTTTAGTTCATTTTAACTATTCTCTGAAGTAATAAATATCCCTAAAGGACGCCAAATAATAGTTCTGAAGTTTTAATAGCTAGAGTAGAATGAATAATGAAACTTTAGTTAAGAATTGATTAGTGTAACAATGAAAAGGATCAAGATTTTCTGACCTGAGATTCTGTACGTATTACTTTGTGTACTTAGTGAAGGGATTTATAAATGCAGCTGAGTATACAAACTACAAAAGCTTATTAATTTTAACATTGCTTATTCATATACTATAAACCTTCAGGGGAGTTTGGCTCTGCAAGCTTTTATAAGCTAATCAGACTCATTTTTACTGGTACAACTTTTATTTACAAGATTCCTATTGATGTATATAGCATTTGAAATTTGAAAATTTTAAAGTAAAATATAAATCCCACATAGAGAAATTGTCTTAGGACCTGAAGTAAGCTGATTACTCCTAAAAGAAATAGTAAACAAACTACTATATTTTATATCACTTGTGCATTATTTATGACTATTCCTTTAATTTAAAATGAAGACACTATTTTCGTCTACCAAGTGGGCAAAGATTAAACAATATAACATTCAATGTTGATGAGGCTGTGGTCACATGATCATTCTCATATACTGCCATTGAGAGTTTAAATTGACACACCTTGGTGGAAAAAAAAATCTGAAATACGAGTAAAGCAAGCTTTTATAAATATTTCTGGGCACTGACAGCAAGGAATTTATTCTTTGCACATACTCATAAATTTAAAAACATATTTACCAGCATTATTTATAATATTAAAAATCTGGAAACAGTAATGGAAGATAAAGCAAATGATGGTTTTAGGAAGTTTTCAGTCATAGTTTTATCAAATATACTTTTGACCCTTTTCTCTCTATCTTTTCCTTCTGGGACCCTGCCCCCTGCACCCCAATGCAACAATCAGTATGCTTGTTGTTCCAGCAGTTCCTTAAGGTATTCTCATTTTAAAATTAGTTTTCTTCTTTGCTGCTCTGATTGAGTGGCTTCCATTATTTTGTCTTCCAGGTCTCCTATGCCTTCTGTGTCACTTAAGCTGCTCTTCATTTCTTCCAGTGTGTTTTTCATCCCACTTATTGTATTCAGCAGCTCTGATTGGATCTTTTTTATATTACCTAGTTCCTTGTTAAAATATTCAGTTAACAGTTTTATTACTGATGCTTTAAACTCTTTATCTGGTTAATTGTTTCATTAGGGTTTTTTTTTTTCAGTTTTTTCTTCTTCTTTCATTTGAAACACATCCCCTTATCTTCCCATTTTGTTTAACTTTCTCTGTCTCTATGAAATTCTGTGAAAAAGTTACCTATCCTGGTCTGGAAGGGGTGTCCCAGTATGAGAGCATCCCTGTGCAGTCTGTGTGTGTCCAGTGGCTTCGGTGGGAGAGTTAGATATGAAGTGAGCACTGGTTGGGTCTTCCCCATGGTGTGCTGGTAGATAGTACCTTGATGGGATTCGGGGCCGGACATGAAGGGGCTAGAGCCAGGGCCAGGTGTTAGCTGAGGCTTCTTCTATATCCAGTGGACATCACCACCCTATCAGAGGTGCTGTTGTGCCCCATAGTGCTGAAGCAGAAATCGTGAAGGCAGGGTCTAAGCTGGCTCCACTGTTCCCTCTAAGTGTGCACTCTTCCCCTCCCAGTAACGGCACCTTTGCCCCAGAGGGGTGCAGAGATGAAGCAGGAGGGGCTTGAAGGAACTCCTGATGCAGGCTAGGTCATGCGCTGAGCCAGTCCTAGAGCTCTAGACAGCTCCAGATCCTCCACCTCTGTGAGTACCGTAATAGCCACCCTTACCCTGTTCAAAAAGCACTGCTAAATCCAAGCTCGCCCTGTCCCTCCCCAGGTGTGCACTGTGCTGCGAAAAGCAACTTTTAACCTAGTGGGGGCTATGCTGGAGTCAGAGGTCTACAGCCCTGGGCAGTGTCAACTGTTTTCTCCACCTTGTTTGTAGGAGTAAACACGCATGCCTGTGCTCTTCACAGGCTGAGCCTCGGTTTCTTACAGCCCTCTTATAAGTCCCAGTGATTTCCAAAGCAGCTAAGAGAACTCATCTTCCTGGTGTCTTCCTGGAACTTGGATCCTCACTATGTGGTTTGCACCCCTCACTCCCCAGGGAGAATCTGCAAGCTGGTGATATCCTTCTCCTCTGCTGTGACTGCTCCCAGGAGTGTGAGTTCTTACTGACTGCTTTGCTCCCGATTGAGAATAAATTACTAACATGTGTTTGCATTCACACGGCCAGGCAATATGCAGTGGTTTAAAGAGCAGAGTCTGGATCTAGCTCTTTTGTGTTTGAATCCCCGCATGTATTACTATAGCACCTAAGGAAAAGTACTTAACTTCTCTGCCTCAGTTATCTTGAGTAGACTGATATGGGGAAAACAGTGTTAGCCTTCTTCGGAATTGAGAGAACTCCATGAGTTAATGCTTGCAAAATGCTGAGAATATTGCCTGGCACATAGCATGCTTAGTTATTATAATTTCCTTTCTCAGTGACTACAATGATTGCAGTACGAACATAAATGTATTCAAATCTGGGAATAATTTGTTGGGAGCACTACTGTTTTATGTAGGGATGTTGAAGATAGCCAACATGTAGGCTAGTCATCAAGAGATTTTTGGATATAGCGAATTGTGTGATAACCTGAATGTTGATTAATTTATAATTATAATTATAATTGATTAATTTATAATTATAATTATATAAAATTATGAATGTTATCAGATGTCATTAAAGAAATTTTAGAGGAGGAAAATCTTACAGCATGTTGACAAGTATTGGTGAATCAGGATAAAAACTATTGATAGACATGAAAATAGTTTTCCTTAATTGAAATTTTCTTTTTTTAAACTTAGATAACTGAAAAAAGAATACTTTGAAATACAGAAAATAATCTTTCAAGTCATTTACAAATATAAGATGTTACAACTTATTAATAACTATTGTTATAAAATATAAAAAATGAAAGCAAAATTAAATAACTTTGACCCATCTTTAACAACACAAAATACTGAGAAGAAATGTTGAGCTGAATGAACATTACATAGTACTCTTTTGTTTATAGTTTTTTTTTTAGGTAATCAATATTATAGATGAGAATATTCAAATATAATGTATCCCCCAAATACTCTGGACCCGTTTATACTTCTGTTTTGTTAACAACCTTTAGTTAATAGAATTGATGATCTCTATAAGCATCATTTCAACATAAGGGTGCTAGGAAGAATTATACTTTGGAAATCTTTAATTAGGCATCTTGGCTACTTTACTTGGCATTATTCATTTATTCCATAAAAATTCACTAGGTATGAACTAGAATAGGCTTTCTAGGTGGTTCAGTGGGGAAAAATCTGCCTGCCAACACAGGAGACACAGGTTCGATCCCTGGGTTGTTCCTTAGAGACAGAAATAGCAACCCACTCCAGCATTCTTGCCTGGGAAGTCCCATGGACAGAGGAGTCTGGAAGACTACAGTCCATGATGTCTCAAAGAGGGAGACACGACTGAGCTACTAAACAGCAACAATAAATGGATTAGAATATAGGCAACTCTCTTCCAGTCTTAATTGAATGAAACTAAGTAGGGGGAGAAAAGAATTAGGGATTATCTTCATGACCAAAGTATTGGAAAGCTTGATTTAGAACTTAATTAAGAGAAGAGAGAGTTAAATAGCAATAAGGATAAGTTAAAATTCCATCTGGGTTAGGATGTCAATCTGTAAATAAGATGAAATTCTAGAACCAACAATCAATGGTAGGAAATTTTAAGTTTTTTTTTTTTTAAGGGTTCTTTAAAAACATGATTTTCGTATAAGGAGGTGAAAGGAGGAGGAGTGTTTACTTGATTTCTAACTTGGCACCCTCTTTAGCATTTCCTGACATAATATATTGGCAATTTCGTGCATATCCAGAGTTCAAAGCACCTTTCCATACTTTAGAGGCACCTCTATATTCACTTTCTCCATAATCCTTTGACTATTCTACTAGTGTTATCAAAGTGTGATGATTTCAGCTCTTTGTGAGTTGGGACCCTTGGTTAGCAAAAGTATATCGGTCATCACACTAGTGTTTAGAAATTTTGCAGTTCCTCAGGTAAATTCAGAGATTATGATCTTTAAGCAGAACATTATATTTATTCTGTGAGAAAGAAGAACAAAAATGTTGGATTTTGAAGAGTTTATTTTTTAATGCATTTCATGGTATCTAATATATCACCATGTTATGTAATCACTTTGAGGTATTTGGTAGTATATTTTATGTTGCTGTGCATATAGGATTCTCTAATACTTTTCATACATACTGACTTTTAAGCTCTTGCTGCCTGGATGTACCTGGGGAACCCCTGTAATCCAGTTTATTTTAATATAAACTCCACAAAGAAGTTATAAAGCCTGCAGACTCCTCCTCTGTCTAAATCTCTTTCATTTCTGGATATTGATCTCTATCCCAGCACCCTTCTCTTGTCTTTTTCATTTTTAATTTCCTTCTACATTCTTTTCATATTTTATACCATCTCAATATTAGCATGCAGACCTCTTTTTGAAACAGAAACAGACATTATTTTAGGCTTCTTTGTCTGCTCTCTGTTCCATGGCTGCCTCTGTTCAGGACTCACCTTCTTATATTGACTCGCATTAGTTTTAATTAAGTGGTGTCCTTGTGTCATCTTACCAGAAATCCACATCACTGCCCACTTTTATGTAGCAGTACCAGCAAGTCTCTTTTAGTCCTTGCTCTGAGTGAAGCATAGTACAAAAATGCACTCTGATGGACCAAGCACATTCCTACCCCAAACTGAGGTCACAGACACCTGAACACCCTCAGAAATACTTGCTACTGCTATTCTACCCCCAAATTATACCCCTATAGCCCACACTGCAATGATTTTTCTAATACTACTGAGCAACTTCCCGTGAATACGAATGCTATCAGTAACCAAATGCAGTTTGCTCTGAAGGTAGACCATTGTCAAGTGACCATTGATTTATCTTATTCATACTTGGATAATATGTCTGGTGTTTAACAATGGTAAGTAGCCTCAAACTTAAATGGACACTGTGGTTGAACCACAATGAAGCAGTGTGCTTGAGTCTTGGGTTCTCTTAGTCTCTGGGCTCTAATTCAAGCAATTTCCTGTCTATACAACAACAAAAAATTCTTTAAGCATTTTGTGATTGTGACAGATTGTTTCTAAAATAACATAGGTAATTAGTATCTAGTTCCTGGGTTAAATCCAGAAACCAGTTTACTATTCCCTGTTCAAATAAATTCCCTGCATGCGAGATAGCAAAGAAACGCATATGTATAGAACAGTCTCGTGGACTCTGTGGAAGAGGGCAAGGGTGGGATGATATGGGAGAATGGCATTGAAACATGTTAATTATCATATGTGAAATCAATCGCCAGCCCAGGTTTGATGCTTGGGGCTGGTGCACCGAGATGACCAAGGGGGAGGGAAATGGGAGGGAGGAGGGAGGGGGGTTCTGGAGGGGGAACATATGTATACCCATGACGGATTCATGTCAATGTATGGCAAAACCAACACAATAAAGTAAAGAAAATTTTAAAAATAAATAAATTCCCTGGGTATAGGACTGTTAACCACTAGGAGTCTCATATCCATGAGTGTAAAGAAAAGAACACAGTCATGGTTTTATGAGCTGACATTTATTCAAGTATTGTGTCTTCAAAGCTAGAAATTTCTTCTCCTTTAGGTTACAGAGCAGTTGAAGTTCCTATATGGCGTTAAAAATATTTGTATTTATTTCATGACCTTTGAAGATTAATTTGACTATTGATTATATTAATGTCCTTTATCTTTGTTTCCTCACTTCTTATTTAAGGTTGTTGAACACAGTGGTGTCCAAAGATCTTTAATTCTCTCACTTTCTGCATTAGCAGGGAAGTTTGTATTTTGAACATATCTTATCTTCATCTGTTGTTGTCCATTCTTCTCCAGAAAGAGAAGGGGATGACAGAGGATGAGATGGTTAGATGACATCACTGACTCGATGGACGTGAGTTTGAGCAAGCTCCAGGAGATGGTGAAGGACAGGGAAGCCTGGTGTGCTGCAGTCCACAGGCTTGCAAAGGGTCAGATACGACTGAGCAACTGAACAACAACAACAATATGTCTACTGAGTCAATCATGCCATCCATTCATCTCATCCTCTGTTGTCCCCTTCTCCTCCTGCCCCCAATCTTTCCCAGCATCAAGGTCTTTACCAGTGAGTCAGCTCTTCACATCAGGAGGCCAAAGTATTGGAGCTTTGGCACCAGTCCTTCTAATGAATTTTCAGAGTTCGTTTGGGATTAACTGGTTGGATCTCCTTGCAGTCCAACAGACTCTCAAGGGCCTTATCAAACACTACAGTTCAAAAGCATAAATTCTTCAGGGCTCAGCCTTCTTTATGGTCCTACTCTCATATCTGTACATGGCTACTGGAAAAGCCATAGCTTTAACTAGATGGACCTTTGTTGGCAAAGTGATGTCTCTGTATTTTAATATGTTGTCCAGGTTGGTCATGGCTTTTCTTCCTAGAAGCAAGCATCTTTAATTTCATGACTGCAGTCACCATCCACAGTGATTTTGGAGCCCAAGAGTGTAAACTCTGTCACTTTTTCCATTTTTTTCCTCATCTATTTGCCACGAAGTGATGGGACTGGATGCCATGATCTTTGTTTCTTATATGTTGAGTTTCAATCCAGCTTTATCTCTCTCCTCTTTCACCTTCATCAAGAGGCTCTTTAGTTCCTCTTTGCTTTCTGTCATAAGGGTGGTGTCATCCATATATCTGAGGTTATTGATATCTCTCCCAGCAATTTTCATTCAAGCTTGTGAATCATCCAGCCTGGTATTTTCCATGGTGTACTCTGTGTATACATTGAATAAACATGGTGACAATATACTGCCTTGATCTACTCTTTTCCCAGTTTTGAACCAGTTCATTTTTCCATGTCTGCTTTTAACTATTGCTTCTTGACCTGCATGCAGGTTTCTCAGGAGATAGGTAAGATGGTCTGGTTTTGCCATCTCTTTAAGAATTTTCCAGTTTGTTGTCATCCCAGTCAAAGGCTTTAGCATAGTCAGTGAAGCAGGAGTAGTTTTTTTTTTTTTATTTCTTTGCTTTTTCTGTGATTCAACATATGTGGGCAATTTGAACTCTGATTCTTCTGCACTTTCTAAATCCAACTTGTACATCAGAAGGTTCTTGGTTGACATACTGTTAAAGCCTAGCTTGGAGGATTTTGAACATAATCCTGGATTGGAATGAAAATGAATCTTTTCCAATTCTTTGCCCACTACTGAGTTTTCCAAATATGCTGGCATATTGAGGGCAACACTTTAACAGCATCATCTTTTAGGATTTGAAATATCTTAGCTAGAATTCTATCACCTCCACTAGCTTTGTTCATTAGTAGTGCTTTCTAAAGCCCCCTTGACTTCATGTTCCAGGATATCTGGCTATAGATGAGTGACAACACTATCATAGTTATCTGGGTCATTAAGACCTTCGTTTTTATAGTTCTGTGTATTATTGTCATGTCTTCTTAATGTCTTCTGCTTCCATTAGGTCCTTGCTATTTTTGTCCTTTATTGTGCCCATCTTTGCATGAAAAATTCCCTTGGTATTTGTAATTTTCTTGAAAAGATCTCTATTCTTTCCCATTCTATTTTTTCCCTTCTATTTCTTTGCATTGATCACTTAAGAAGGCTTTCTTATCTCTCCTTGTTCTCTGGAACTCTGCATTTGGTTGAGTGTATCTTTCCCTTTATCCTTTGCCTTTCACTTCTCTTCTTTTCTCACCTATTTGTAAGACTTCTTTGGACAACCACTTTGCTTTCTAGCATTTCATTTTCTTGGAGATGGTTTTGGTCACTACCTCTAGTACAATGTTATGAACCTCCATCCATAGTTCTTCAGGCACTCTGACTACCAGATCTAATCCCCTGAATCTATTCGTCACCTCCAGTCTATAATCATTAGAGATTTGATTTAGATCATACCTGAATGACCTAGTGGATTTCCCTACTTTCCTCAATTTAAGCCTGAGTTTTGCAATAAGGAGCTGATGATCTGAGCCACAGTCAATTCTCAGTCTTGTTTTTGCATGCTATATATATAGAGAGAGCTTCTCCATCTCCATCTGTAAAGAATATAATCGATATGATTTCAGTATTGACTGTCAGGTGATATCCCTTTGTAGAGTCATCTTTTGTGTTGTTGGAAGAGGGTGTTTGCTATGACCAGTGCATTCTCTTGGCAAAACTCTGTTAGCCTTTTCCCTGCTTCATTTTGTACTCCAAGACCAAACTTGTCTGTTATTCCATGTATCTCTTGACTTCCTACTTTTGTATTCCAGTCCCATATGATGAAAAGGACATCTGTTTTGGGTGTTTCTAGAAGGTCTTGTAGGTCTTCCTGAAGCCATTTGACTTAAACTTCTTTGGCATGAGTGGTAGAGGCGTATTGGATTACTGTGATATTGAGTGGTTTACCTTGGAAACAAACCAAGATCATTTTGTTGTTTTTGAGATTACACCCAAGTACTGCATTTTGGACTTCCGTTGACTATGAGGGCTGTTTCATTTCTTCTAAGGGATTCTTTTCCACAGTAGTAGATATAATGGTCATCTGAATTAAGTTGACCAATTCCAGTCCAGTTTAGTTCACTGATTCCTAAAACGTTGGTATTTACTCTTGCCATCTCCTGCTTGACCATATCCAATTACCTTGATTCATGGATCTAACCGTCCAGGTTTCTATGCAGTATTGTTCTTTACAACATTGGACTTTGACCACCAGACACATCTGCAGCTGAGCATTTCCACTTTGCTCAGCCTCTTCTTTCTGGAGCTATTTCTCTGTTCTTCCCTGGAAGCATGTTGGACACCTACTGACCTGGGAGGCTCATCTTCCTGTGTATATATATATATATATATATATATTTTTGCCTTTTCATTCTGTTCATGGGGTTGTTGAGGCAAGAATACAGCAGTGTTTTGCCATTCCCTTCCCCAGTGGACCACATTTTGTCGGAACTCTGCACCGTGATCTGTCCATCTTGTGTGGCCCTGCGTGGCATGGCTCATGGCTTCTTTAACTTACATAAGGCTACGATCCATGTGGTCCTTTTGGCTGGAGAGAATTACTCTGTATGTAAATAGACTGCCTCTGGAATGCTATAAATATATACCTTTCTGTTTCTGCAATTGGAGTTATTTAAATGCTCTCTGTTGGTGGCTATTTTTAGAGTCCTAAGCAATAATGGTTCAAAAGTAATACTGAAATTGTAAATGTCGCTTTTTATTGATAGGTTAAAGCATAATACAAAATCATTTTTATTAAGTTCCTTATATCTGTGTGCTTAGGAATTCATCCCATAATCTAATTATGAATTTATTATGGGAAATTGCTGCTGAACTGGTAACAAAATTCTTGGTTTATTTATTTATGTAGTTTCTACTATACAAATAACACTTGGATTTTATAAAAAAAGATTGGTTGATATATTTGAGTATGAAAATGACTGATTAAAACTAAGTTAAATGCACAAAATAGTTACAATAGTAACTCTAAGGTAATTTCACTGTTTGATGAAATTAAGTATGGCATCTCTAAATCATTTAAATAGTCTTAGAAAGGTCACATTATGTTTAAAACTGCTATGATAATACAAATACTTTCAATTGCCTGTATCATAAATGCTGAAAACCCATACATTAAAACAAATTCATCTTTTATGCCAACTATAACAAAGGTGTTTATTTTAGCTAAGATAATAACAAAGCTTGCTCTTAATGTTCAGAGAAGTCTTAAAGTACTACCAGTATGAAGATAACTTCATACAAAGAATTCCTTCTTCATTCATTTCATAAAAGAATACTGTTCATTTTTTTTGTTTACTCCTTGACATAGATCGATTATTAGTCTCTTTGTATTTAAAATTGTTTAGAAATCTTTTATACTTTGAGTAATTTACTACAAGCATCAGTTTTGAACATTCACATCAAATTTTGAGGTTAAAAAGGAAATTCCTATATTCTCTGTCACTGTTCTTTTCTTTTCTCTCACTAAGACAGTTTAATTGCTTTCAAGTAATTTCAAGGTCATGCTTAATTATTGATCCTGTGCCTGTTCCTACAGAAGATTTTCTATAATGAAAATGCCAGAGAACCCAGTTCCACACAATTGATTTATATTTATATTCCTGCTGAGCTCTGTTAGTCTCCCTTCACCCACCCCTCCACTTGCTCAGGAAATAGAAATATTTGGCAGGACTAATTCTCAGAAGATAAATACACTCTAATGGAAGAAAGATAAAAACTTAGATAATTTCTTAACATTCCTTATTTTCTTGCTAGGTTTGAAATAGTGGCAAATGAAAACTGGGTTGGTACTAATTGTTAACATAGTGAACAGTCATGATTTAAATATAAGCTGAATGCCTAGTTTGTGAATGACTTTCTTTGTTTCTGTAAACCTTTGTGGTTTTCAGGTGCAGCATAGCCTCACAAAACTAGTTGCAGAAATAACTAGATTCAGTTGAACAAACTGGGGACAGTGCGCTTAGAGGCTTCATTCAGAATTCACCGACTTTACGAGAGACAGGGGAGTGTGAAAGAGTCTGCCCTAGCTGAGTGCCAAGGAGGCACTAAAGTCTAGAAAGTTCGAATGGCTTGGGTTTGATTCCTGTTTCCATCATTTAATTGAAGTAAACGTCAGACAAATTACCTGAATTGTGAACCTCATTTTCTCATTGATCATATAACAGAGGTTCAATGAGGATTACATGTAATATATTTTAAGCTTTAGGCATAAATAAGGTGCATCTCCCACCTTCTGATTTTGTTCAGTGAAGATTCATTCATGAAGATTTTATCAAGTCCTTTGTAATTTGGTTAGTTTAATTTTATAGTGCCATGATTAGTCTACATTGAAAGTTATTATACTGTGATTGTTGCTTGTTTTCAGTAGACAGACTTTTGGCAAGCTGTAGTATGGGACTGGCCCTTCTTCCCTTTTTTTAGTGAAATATGTTTTTCTTTGCACAGAAAAATCTTTTTATATTTACTATTATGGATTTATTTCGACTAAAGACATGAGTACTTATGGATATACAAATGGATTTTACAAATCAGTATTCTACACACTCATCTACATAAACATTTGATTGTATGCATTTTTATTCAAACACTGCATTTTATTTTTCCATAAAATAAATGTAACTGTCCGCAGAGGATTTACCTTTGAATTTGGTTTTGCTGATACCTTAAACTTGTAAATTAAATATTTAGTAAAGCAAAGTATACTCATGTATATTTCTAAATTTTATCAACATAATATAATGGAACCCAACAGATTTATTTCCTCAAGAAAGTAACAATATTCCTTAAAGAAGATGGAAGTAATTTATAGGTATACTATTAAACATAATTGAAACAGATTTCTGGATGGAAAATAACAAATCTAGTTTGTGATGAAATAGGTGGCATTAGTTCATATGTATTCTGTCATCATCATTTGTTTTTCATGAGAGAATTTAGTTATTTATATAGAAACTTTAACTCTTTATCCACATAAATGCTCTTTTAACAGTATTACCTATACCTTTGGCTAAATTGGCTATTTTTTCAGAAATTGTACAAATTAGTGGAGTCTTAAACACTATGATACATGATTTAAAAAAAAATAACTCTTTGAATTATTCCGTGTCAACATTGTGTGTGGAATTCATAGCACTTATATTCTGATTGTACAGAGACTTTTTTTAACCTGGTTCTTTTTTCTTTGACATTTATGTCTACCTTGGAGTTTCTTCCAGTTCATTTTAATGAGACTGAGTTGATTTGCTCTCATAATGTCCTATAAGTTTACTTGCCTAGATCCCGCTGTCAGTTTGTTGCCACCACTTCTTGAATCCAAACAACTGTTAAGACTTTATTCTTCTAAAATGGGATTCTATTAGTTTGACTAGAAATCTTCAAATATGTTTATTCATGTGCCCCAAAAAATAACTGAAAAATTTTGTAAATTTGATAATATTTTCAGTTTCATCAATTCAATTTAGGATGCCACTTTACTTTTGGAGAGTTTTCCTGTCCTTATACAACATTCCCAGAACAAGGACTTGGAGATGTTACTTTCAGACCTCATTGCTTGAATAGACCTTCAGAGCAGCAGTATAATTTTCTTGGGCTAAACTGTGTAACTAAAGCTATTCATGTTTTTCTCTTTGTCAAAAAAGAGTCAGAACTAAATCTGTATCTTAACTTCACAGTCAAGATATTTTGAATATATTATTTTGAATCTTACAACATTTTTAAAGAATTATTCATGGCTCTATGCTACTGATTTTCACTTTCCATTAATGCTTTTGTTTCAGAGGATTTTCAAAGAGTTTCTGTAGATTGCCTTGTATCATTTTTGAATGAAGTAGATTATAAGTAAATAATTGTAGACATATAATTATAATACAGTGTGAAAAGTTTTACCATTTGATGAAAATGTATTTACAGAAGTGGTCACAGGCTATGCCCCATATACTATAACTTTTTACAATGGCCTGGAGTCTCTAATTTTGCAAAAGTAACCATGGCTTTCATCTTTTATGTTATAACCTATATATTCTTTTTTCTTGTTTCATCTTTGGTAGATATGAAGAAGAAACTATTCTATAGTTTAACTGAACTAGATTCAGACCCTATTTTCTTTTGCCCATTAATCCTACTTTAATTTTCCATATTCTATATATGTTAAAAATTGGTACACATTGTCTACAAAAATGCTCTATATACAGTTAGTTATTTCTGTATTCAGCTAACAAGTAGAGGTAGAGGTAACAATATTTATTTTAAAATAAGTGTCAGGACAATTTGGGGAAGCATTTTTACACAGAAGTACCAATGTTCTTTATGCTCTTCAACATCAATTGCCAACAATTGATTACTCTATTGTTTTCTAAAATACCTGGGAGTATAAACTGCTCCTGAGACTGTCCAATTGGACTTTACAGAGGTAATGTCAGAGACTAGTCTCTGAGATGTGCTCTGAACCCAGGAGAGCTCTTGTCTTTCTATTTCTGGATACCAGCCCCCTCCAGTTCTCACTCTCACACACCCCATTGTTAGAGAATGCCTTTAGGCTTGATTTGCTTTGTACTTTGTCCCAAACAAAACGGCTTCCTTCGGAAAGAACTTTGGAGCTCTTTCTTTTTATGTAAGCCAGCCCTGGCCAAAACCCCTTTGCCTCTGGGCTCCAAAACTGAGGGTGGGACAGAGGTCTACTTTTCTTAGGAGTGACACTCCTGCTTCACAAGAAAGATGCTGATGGAGGTGGAAGCTTTTGATCTTCTTTATTTGCCTCTCATCATAGATCTTTTGGCCTATGAGTGTGTGGTGGGCAAAGGTGACCAGGACCCCAGTATTCTCGGTCATTCAGGTGTTTTTCCTCCCTGCCATACCTGGGTAGATGTGAGCAGGCCTCTCAGCCCTTGTGTGGACGAGAGCTGCTGCAGCCCAGACCTGGGGGGGAGATAAGAATGCTGTCTGTCTGCAGTTTAAAATGTATTTCATCAATGCAAGCCCCAAATATAAGCCCCTTAAAAATAGCAAACTTGATTTAACCATTCTATCCTTTAGAAAATCCAGATTTCCTATTCTACAAAATGTACCTTCAGCACTTTTCCCAGTCTATTTTAAAATAACCTCTGTGGTTGAGCTTATTCCACAGTCTCAGGAAGCTGTTCCATAATTCATTTATTGTTGGTAGTCAGGAAGTTGCTCTGGATATTAAACTCAAATTCCCTTTACTGTTGTAAGAATAAGTTTTCTCAATTAGAAAGCTTTATATTTATTCTATTCG
Source organism: Antilocapra americana (assembly GCA_007570785.1). Classification (NCBI taxonomy): domain Eukaryota; kingdom Metazoa; phylum Chordata; class Mammalia; order Artiodactyla; family Antilocapridae; genus Antilocapra; species Antilocapra americana. Next base: position 30,769,291 of record ML660200.1, read on the forward strand.
CGTATATGCCTCTATTTTTTTCTTCATTTTTCATAAATTTTTATATTATAATTATCCAACAGAAATATCTATATCAGCACTATCTAAAATTTTAAAAATTTAAAATGCAACATTAAAGAATGTGATGTACCTTAAAGAATAAGATCTATTTGCTGTAGGAAGAAAACAACAAATAGTATAATCTTTTGCATAATGATTTAGGTTCTTAATTTGATGAGCCAGACTAAATATTAAATGCACAATTATCAATATTATTAGCAGGGATGAAAGGGATAATTCAGTAAGAACCAACTGTTGTCATAAAAATTGCTTAAAATGATTTAACTACATAAATAAACTATAACATTGTAATGATATGCAATAATCCTTTCCCTCTTTTATAGCTAAAGCTATGTTTGAACTCTAGTGCTCAAAATATTTCATAAAGTCTCTCATAAAATTCTTGCTGAGAAATTCTTCACTTTAGAATAGAGACAATGCAGTATATCCTGAATGACATGTTTATATAGGTTTAATTATCTACACTTACATAGGTTTAACTTGTTTACCTCTGATGGTTTTATTTTTAATATTTATATAATTTTGTATACTTTTATAGATGTATAAATAAATTTTATTTGTATTCAGTGTTTATTCTTCTACTCTTATCACTGATTAGAAGGATGATAAAAGGACATGTTTATCACATGTGTTTAAGATGGTCAACTTTAGGAAGAGTTGGTTATAATGGCCCAAAAGCTCAAGACTCAAAATAATAATGGTCATATCTATATACACGTACAGTTTGTGTTAAACATTAAAATAAACTAAGTAAAAGGGATGATGTTACATTTTACCATTTTTATAGAATATATTATATTTTCTGATTATATGTTATCATTAAACTTGCTTTCAACAGTTTTAAATGAATAATTGGAGATCATTAATCAAAATCTGTTATTTTCAGCATCATTTGTAATAGGGAATTATTATAGTAAACCATTTGAAATAATCTAATTTGTATAGAAAAATATTCATAAATCCTTTCCTCAGAACTACAAGCATTTCTGTCATACAATGGAATGTAATGGCTAAACTGAAAAGTTTTATTTTTCACTCTATTGAGGTGATTATATATATTTATTGAGATATTAATTATTGGATTAATGAGACCGAGTGACCAGTGTAAGGCTCTATAGTCAATAACTAAATGAATCAGTTAGTTTACAGAACTACTTTGAACTAATCAGATATTTAATAGTATCCTGAGAGTTTATTATCAAAATTTAGATAGACAGAAGCCATGCCTGGCAAAGCTGTTATCACAAGCTAAGTACAGAGGGTCTTGCTGCCAATGGATGCTTTCACGCTTCATGTCTTTAAAAAATACTGTAATTCAGTTGAGTATGATTGTTCTGATGGTTTCACTTTGGTGCTTTGACAGTCTACATTCCAGGTGCTTAGGCCTGTGAGTCCTCCTGTGAAAAACTGTAAACTCTCAGCCAAATTAACTGCAGTACTTTTTGATAGATTTCATTTATATTGGTAGGGATTACTCTACACTGCTCTCTTTAAAACTAATTTGTTTCTAAAGTGAGAGCCAATTAAAATTATAGAGAAGAAAATTGAGGCAACATTTGACATTTTGCATGCATTAGAAGGCCCTGTCTTTTCTGTGAAGGTGTTTTGCTAGCTAAATGAGATATGCAAAATGTCTCTTATAATATGGATCTTTTGGAGTTTAAAAGCAACAACCCAATTTGAAATGCAGGCTCCATGTAGGCTATATATGCTGGAATGCTGAAAATATCTTCTCTAATTAGCTTAATTAACTTAAAATAACTGAAAACTGTCACTGTTGGAATTGCACTGACATAGTCGAGTACTTAAAATGTACAGTTATCCTTGTTAGAATCAGAAGTTGCTTTAAGAGGACCTAGGAATGTACTTAGTATCAAGACTAAGAAATTTATGGTTGTATAGAAACATTGTTTATTCCATAATCAGTGTTAACAATGGTAACTGAGTGTGGTTAGGTTAGCACTTGATTTTCAATGAGAAAAATAAATTGTGTGTATTTGATAAATCACAAGCATGAAATATGAGTACAGGGAACATTGTAGGATGCAGGCAGCTGAAGGTACGTCTCAGGTTTAAAGAACTCTTTGTAGAGAAAAATGATTAATTTCCATGCTGTACCCAAGCAAATATCTGGATTGTGTTCCACTGATTTTTCAAAAAATATAGAATATTCAACACATCTACTTTTATAGAACTAAGCAGAACATTTTAAAATATAAATTCAAATATTTAAAGGCTCAAAAGATTTCATGTCCCATTAAATGAAAATAATCCCACTTATGTCTCAATAGAATCTCAATTGCAGAAGAAATAAAATAATATGAATAAAGAAAATGAGATGTTAAATAGGTTGTAAATGCTGAATATTTCTTTGAAACTGTATTTTTATAAACTATTCACAGGTAGAGAATTCTTTTTTTTGGTGCCTTTTTAAAGTGATATTTCTAACCAAAATATTAGTGATCATGGAGATTGAGACCAAAAATATAGTTAGTGCTTATCTGAAGACTAATACCCTTAAGCATTAAAAAAATTAATTTTAGCTTAATGCAATTCATCAGTATTTGTTTAGCATCTCAGATATACTATGCTGTGCCAGTACAAAAATGAACAGTACACAGTTGCTGTGTTTTTAGTGAGGAAGATGAATTAGTTATTCATTTGCACTAGCTACAAAAAGAACATCCAAACTGGGGAGACTTGTTGGAAGAGTTGCCACAGTAAAGGTAAAATTATTAAATAAAAATGAATATAGAAAACCAGTTCTGAAATAGCCTGTAGCATTTAAAAAATTTTTCCAGACATTGCTTGAATCTCATGGAGATTCCAGACATTTCACAGGTTAGTTTTTTGACACATTTTGCAAATGAGAAAATTTCTTGTAATAGGGTGAATATACTTGCCCAATATCCATATACGTTGGTATACAATTACTATATCAGAAAGCTTAACTCCAGCCCAGGAAATCTTGCTCTATATACTTCCTTGACCCCTGTTTCAAACTACGTGAAGCTGTTTGTTATACTGAATAAAAATAGTATATCTATAGAGCTACATGAGGAAATAAGCAGAACTGCCTGTTGACATGTTTTAAAAGCAAGGTCTCTTGATCTGATGATTTTGTAGACATTCACTATATGTAGAATCTGTCACTTTTTAGAGTTTGGCATTTCATTTTCCAAAGATGTTACATAAGGAGTTATCTCAGAGTTCATAAATGTAGTATGTCGTTAAAACTGGGCTCATGTCCGAGGTAGATAAGTTATTATTATTGTTTTTCTCAAGCTTGTCTCTTCTGTATAAAATTCAATGCTATCAAGCATTGTCTTAAAGCCAGCTGGATAGGTTCCTATAAAACTAGGCCACAGTTTCCAGGGTGGCAAAGTGTAGTGACTTCCCAATGAGAAGAGGGAAGTCTAGTCATGGAAAGAGATATTTGGGCAATGAGGTTCCCGTCTGAGTTTGTTGGCTGGGCTTAGGGTCTTGATGTAATGCTGTACACCTTCATGGTTGTATATTCTGATCATCATTTATTACCCTGAAAAGTGAAAGTCACTCAGTCCTGTCCGACTTTTTGTAACTCCATGAACTGTATAGTCCATGGAATTCTCCAGGCCAGAATACTGGAGTGGCTAGCCTTTCCCTTCGCCAGGGGAATCTTCTCAACCCAGGGACAGAACCCAGGTCTCCCGCATTGTGGGTGGATTCTATACCAGCTGAGCCACCAGGGAAGCCCAAGAATACTGGACTGGGTAGTCTATCCCTTCCCCAGGGGATCTTCCAGACCCAGGAATCGAAATGGGGTCTCCTGCATTGCAGGCGGATTCTTTACCAGCTGAGCTACAAGGGAAGCCCTAGATGCCTATGATTAATAAGGCATTAATTTTAAGGCACAATAGGATAGCAAAGTACATAAATTATTTGCCAGCAGTTATCCTTAAAATTGCCACTTCAAATAAACTCTGAAGACATTTTGTTGAAGAAAAAAATGCATCTTTTCAAATAAAAATTAAGATAACTTGTTTTAATTTTTACATATCTTGTAATCAATCAATTTTTATTTCTCTGTCTCTGCTCCCTTTTCTCCCTCTTTTCCTTCTTCTCTATCTTGCTCCCTTTTTTTCTTCTTGAATACATTCCAGTATTTAACTTGACACTGAGTAGCTATGTACAATACTTAGTTGGCAGACTGGCTTCACTTTTGAAGAAAAATATTAGTCATTTAACATATTCTCTTGGTTTACTTGTTAACTATTTCTCTGTCAGTTAATTATGTTGCTTGCCCTCATCTTCAATATTTCTGTTTTTAGAGCTCTCAGTCTGCCATAACCTATGTCCATAAAACTAATTTATTTGTTGTATTAAGGAGAAAAGTTGAATAAAATAATTTTATGTTTAAAATAATACAATGAATAGTACTATTTTTGTCACCATTCAATGCTTTCTATCAGTTCATTTCCCAATACCTATACCAATTTCATTGAATCTTGGTCCATTTTAAAAAGCTGAACATTTTCGAAGAAGAATATGAGAAAGAATATATATATGTGTGTGTGGGTGTATGTGTGTGTATGCATGTGTGTGTATATGTATATATGTAGTTATATATGAATAACTGAGTCACTTTGAAATCACCAGAAACTGACACAACGTTATAAATCAGGTGTTTTCAGCTTTTTAAAAAAATCTGGACATTTTTTTGGTTCAGTAGAAAAGTATTCATGGAAGATGAATGTCAGCACCACCTGATGCACAATTGTCAGTGAGTAATGTTTTTGAAGTGGAACTCCTATTGCACATGTCTAATACTTAATAAAGCTAACATGTATTGTTCATCTATAGCTAATTTAATGTCATAGTAACAGTTTTAGTGGTGAGAAACTTTTTGCAATTTTTTCAGCTCTTCGTTTCTTATCCAGATGTTCTGATATCTTTAGGTGTCATTTAGTTTCATCTCTACTTCAGAATTATTGAAGACAGTAGATTTGCTACTTGGTCATGATATATGATGAGTTACCAGAGGAGAATTTATGTTTGCTATATCACAAATTTGCTTTTTAAATATTTTACTATTATTATCTTATTATACCCTTATATATTTTATTTTATACATTTAAAACATTAAGCTGCAAAGAACTATAAGAACTTCACTGGAATGCAAAATTGCTATATGGAACAAATTAAGGATGATTAACCCTATTTTTAAAGGTTTAATGTAATATTTACTTTCAAATCATTGCCAAAAACAGACTAATTTTTTGCACTCTATTTCCAACTCATTCTATCCTCAGATTTCTTCCTTTATTAATGCATATGGTCTCTCTATAACAAGAGAAAAGGAAAATAATAGCCTTTTCTTAATATCTGAATAGAAAACAATTCTATTTATTTAGTTTTATTTTTCATGGGCCATATCAAAAAGTGTTCTATTTATTAAACTTAGAAATGAATAGCAAGGGTTACTCATGAGATTATTTATAATTTTCATATTTTTATTTAAATTTATAAAAGTATATTTTAAAGGGCACTGGGTTTAAAACTTATAATATTGAGTGTAATAGTTTTGAATTTGTAAATTATGAAATGTTTCAGTATTAACCATGAATCCCTATAAGTCGAACATTGTCTTTTTCAAAGTATGCCTATCAACTCCTGCAGTCATAACATATGTAGATTCAATACATGTATTCTATCCAGATATCACATCTATAAAACATGGATGATAGTGTTTATCTTCTTAATAGTGAGGTGCTAGACCTGGGTATGATTTGAAGTTTCTCTCAGATATGAGAACAGGTATTTTATTCTGTATGAAAAAAAAAAAAAAGTGTAAGTGTTAGTCATTTAGAACTCCATGAACTGTAGGTTACCAGGCTCCTCCATCCATGGAATTCTCCTGACCAGAACACTGGAGTGGGTAGCCTTTCCCTTCTCCTGGGGATCTTCTCAACCCAGGTCTTGCACATTGAAGGCAGATTCTTTGCCAGCTGAGCCACAAGGGAAACCACGAATACTGGAGTGGGTAGCTGTTCCCCTTCTCCAGGGGATCTTCCTGACCCAGGAATCAAACCCAGGTCTCCTGCATTGCTGGCAGATTCTTTACCATCTGAGATACCAGGGAAGCCCATACTATTAGTTAATGTATAGTAAGGAAAAAATTATATTTATCCTTAAGATATCATTTTATTAACATTTTTATTAAAATGAATATTTTTAGACAAGAAAATTGAAACAGAATTTAAAGAAAATAAAACCACAGAATAGTGTTTTTCATCCCTATTCCTTATATCATTCTTGGCATTAGGTATATACCCACTTCTCTTCTGTCTTTAGAACATAGAATGGAGAAAAGAGACAAATAATTTTGTTATGAATCATAAATTCATAAGAGACATGCCATCTTTCCAACTGCCTGTGGGCAATGACATTGAAATGGCTCTAGTAATCTCAAACTGAGTTAAAAATAACAAATACATCTCAACACTGAAATGTTTCTCAAGCCTTCTCATCTCATATATGCAGTGACTCAGACTTGAATATGCAGAGATGATTATCATTGCTTATAGTATTTTTCTCAAATGATATTCTTGCTTCTCATTTATATCATAAATGACCATTTCCTTCAGTAACACTGATAAGGTATAAAATACATTTACATCATGTAGTTCAAATACTATTAATAACTTCTTATTGCCACTAGGATAAATCCAAAATTAGTAGCATAGTTATCAAGTTCTTGTTGGCAGTGCCTGTGGGGATATCAATAAATAGCGACCCTCTTCCCTGCATGAATTCTAAAAAATTGAAAAAATATTTTAAAAATGTTAATAGTCACAGGCTTGTTAAAACAGGACTTCTATTAATGGTAAAGATTAAATTGCAAGACGTCACTTAGTATGAGAGCTAAATGGTTCTGTTAAATGAATCAGAGAATCAAGCAGACCTTTGTAATATGACCCAGAGTACTTGGGAGTACATATTTTATGTCATTAAATTAAATAAATGAATAACAAAACAAATATTTTTTAAAGCCTTCAAACACATAGCAAGTCACATCCTGAGTTTCTTATGATTATAAGTATTTTAACAGGGAATTTGCCATATATTTACCCATTTTTTTCTGTCAAATGAGTATTAGATTACCTCATTAAAATTTTACTAAATGCTTACTCTGTTGAAAGCATTATACTAGATTTAATAGGAAACAGAGACTAGGAAAGTCTCTGTCCTCCTGTAGTTCCTAAACTAGTGAGCAAGGTGGATGAATAAATGAAAACAATAACACAACTTCTGGGATGACAATAGGAAGGAAAAAAGTTAGATTTCTGTTCACCAACAGATCCTGCTTAAAAGAAAAATGCGCTAAATATATCCGAATTAAGAAAAGGCTTGATTCTCTATTTATCTTGGTAAACTTTACATGGAAGATAATACACCCTATTCATTACAATAATCTATTTTTTGTAGCATCTTCAAAAATATTTGGAAATTTGAAACTATAGTAACTATAACGTTATGACCCTTCATCAAATACTATAGGCTAATTTACAGTATTTGTTAAATATGCCTAATATAATAATTGTAAGGTTGTGAAAAGTCCTTCAGAGGTAGATTTTGCTTAGGTAAAAAACATGAGAAGCTTAAGAAAATCTTATTATATATGTGTGTGTGTGTGTGTATATATATATATATATATACACACACACTTATGAAGAACTTAAACAGTATTTTAAAAGTTTCATTGGACAGTCTAGAGAATCTAGATAGTGCTGTCCCATAGTACTCTCTGCAGTGACAAAAATAGATATTTTTAGCATTCTCACTGTCCAGTAAAGTACCTACTAGCCCCATGGACTCTTGAGTACTTGATAGGTTATTACTGCAACTGAATGACTGAATTTTTATTTTATTTCAATTAATTTAAATTAAAGAAGCCACACATGGCTATTGGCTACTATATCACACAGAATAATTTTAGAGAATATTTATGAAAACTGGCTGAGGTTCTTGAGTAGTTGATGAGAAAAAGAAGCCATAATGACAAACCAAGGCAAAAACTAGTGAAGCCTACCTAGTCTCTGAAACCCATTCAGTCCTCACTTTTCCCTTTCAATGCAAAACTCATGTAGTAGGCCTCTCACTTGATATAAAAATAAGTAAAGGAACAAGTGATTCAGAAAACTGGAATCATGAAAATCATGCATCTAAGTGGTGGCAAAGTGAAGCCACTTGCACCAGGAAATCTACAGCTAATGAATTTCATAGTTTTCTTACCTATGTACATGTCCAGTAGGAAACACTCCATTCTTTGCTGAGTAGATCATTAGGCAAAGTGAATTAACTCTATACTCATAAAGTGAAAGTGAAGTTACTCAGTTGTGTCTGACTCTCTGCAACCCCATGGAGTGTAGCCGGCCAGGCTCCTCCTCCGTCCATGGGATTTTCCATGCAAGAATACCAGAGTGGGTTGCCATTTCCTTCTCCAAGGGATCTTCCTTATCCAGATATTGAACCTGGGTCTGCTGCATTGCAGGCAGACTCTACCTTCTGAGCCACCAGGGAAGCCCATAAAGGGGTAAATAAATGAGAAAGATTGCAAGTAGAATGCATGCTGCTGCTAAGTCACTTCAGTCGTGTCCGACTGTGTGCGACCCCAAAGACGGCAGCCCACCAGGCGCCCCGGTACCTGGGATTCTCCAGGGAAGAACACTGGAGTGGGTTGCCATTTCCTTCTCCAATGCAGGAAAGTGAAAAGTGAAAGTGAAGTCGCTCAGTCGTGTCCAACTCTTAGCAACCCCATGGCCTGCAGCCCACCAGGCTCCTCCATCCATGGGATTTTCTTGGCAAGAGTACTGGAGTGGGGTGCCATTGCCTTCTCCAAGTATAATGCATAGCATTGGCAATTAATTAAATGAAGTAGCTTTGAAGAGATTGGTTCAAAATTGACCACAGAGGAAAATTGGGTGCCGTTTATAGAAACCTAGGGAAAGAGATTTATTTGAAGGACAAGATGATGCCATTGTAGTCTTGGGATTTACTTGAAGGGCATAATTATGTTCATCTACTTTGGTAATGTTTCAGTCAGTCAGTTCAATTCAGTTCAGTCACTCAGTTGTGTCCGACTCTTTGTGACCCCATGGAATCCGTATGTGACTACTAGAAAAACCATAGCTTTGACTAGAAGGCCCTTTGTTGGCAAAGTAATGTCTCTGCTTTTTAATATGCTATCTAGGTATGTCATAGCTTTTCTTCTAAGGAGCAAGTGTCTTTTAATTACATGTTTGCAGTTACCATCTGAAGTAATTTTAGAAACCAAGAAAATAAAATCTGCCACTGTTTTCATTGTTTCCCCATCTATTTCCCATGACATGATGGGACTGGATGCCATAATCTTAGCGTTCTGAATGTTGAGCTTTAAGCCAGCTTTTTCACTCTCCTCTTTCACTTTCATCAAGAGGCTCATTAGTTATTCTTCGGTTTCTGCCATGAGGGTGGTATCATCTGCGTATCTGAGGTTATTGATATTTCTCCCAGCAATCTTGATTCCAGCTTGTGCTTTTTCCAGCCCAGCATTTCTCTTGATGTACTCTGCATATAAGTTAAATAAGCAGGATGACAATATACAGCCTTGACTTATTCCTTTTCCTATTTGGAACCAGTCTGTTTTTCCATGTCTAGTTCTAACTGTTGCTTCTTTTTTTTTTTAATTTTCCTTAATTACAGTTATTTCTTTAATTATATTCATGCAATTATATTCAAAGTGAGGCTGTCAAATACTGTAGTCACAGCAATATAAGGCTAACATATATTTGAAATGTGTCTAGGAACTAATTTTTTTGTTGTTGTTGTTTGGTTCAGTTGCATGTCTTTTTATTATTATTGTCTTTTAATTGTAACAAATTCTGTAAAGACTTTTTACTTTACTCTATTATGTTGATTTTGCCATACATTTGCATCAGTCTGCCATGGGTGTACATGTGTTCCCCTCCCAGAATCCCCCTCCTTCACCCCTCCCGATTCCATCCCTCTGGGTCATCCTGATGCACCAGCCCTGAGCACCCTATATCATTCATCAAACCTGGGCTGGCGGTTTGTTTCACATATGATAATTTACATGATTCAGTGCCATTTTTGGGCAGGTCAGGTGGTTCGGTGTTATCATTTCATTAAGAATTTTCCACAATTTGTTGTGATTCACATAAAGGCTTTGACATATTAAATAAAGCAGTAGTAGTTGTTTTTCTGGAACTCTCTCACCTTTTTGACAACAGATGTTGTCAATTTGATCTCTTGTTCCTCTGCCTTTTCTAAAACCAGCTTGAACATGTGGAAATTATCCATTCATGTACTGTTGAAGCTTGACTTGGAGAATTTTGAGCATTACTTTGTTAGCATGTGAGATGAGTACAATTGTGTAGTAATTTGAGTATTCTTTGGCATTGGCTTTATTTGCGATTGGAATGAAAACTGACTTTTTCCAGTCCTGTGACCACTTCTGATTTTTCCAAATTTGCTGGCATATTGAGTACAACACTTTCACAGCATCATCTTTTTGGATTTGAAGTGGCTCAACTAGAATTCCATTACCTCTACTAGCTTTGTCGTAGTGATGCTTCCTAAGGCCCTCTTGACTTTACCTTCCAGGATGTCTGGCTATAGGTGGGTGATCACACCATCATGATTATCTGATTCATGAAAATATGTTTTGTACAGCTCCTCTGTGTATTCTTGCCACCTCTTCTTAATATCTTCTGCTTCTGTTAAGTCCATACCATTTCTATCCTTTATTGAGCCCATCTTTGCATGAAATGTTCCCTTGGTATCTCTAATTTTCTTAAAGAGATTTCTAATCTTCCCCATTCTATCATTTTCCTCTAATCTTTGCATTGATCACTGAGGAAGACTTTCTTGTCTTTCCTTGCTACTCTTTGGAAGTCGGCCTAGGTATATCTTTCCTTTTCTCCTTTGCCTTTAGCTTCTCTTCTTTTCTCAGCTATTTGTAAGGCCTCCTTAGACACCATTTTGCCTTTTTTCATTTCTTTTTCCTGGGATGGTCTTGATTACTGTCCCCTGTACAATATCACAAACCTCCTTTCATAGTTCTTTCTGCACTCTATCAGATCTAATCACTTGAATCGATTTGTCACTTCCACTGTATAATCATAATGGATTTGATTTAGGTCATACCTGAGTGGTCTAGTGGTTTTCCCTACTTTTTTCAATTTAAGTATGAATTTGGCAATAAGGAGTTTGTAATCTGAGCCACAGTCAGGTCCTGGTCTTGTTTTTGCTGACTGTATAGTGCTTCTCCATCTTTGGCTACAACAAATATAATCAATCTGATTTCAATATTGACCATCTGGTGATGTCCCTTTGTAAATACATTAGTTTTCATAGGCAGAACAATAGTGGAAATGAAAGTATTGGTGGCTCAGTTGTTTTCGACTCTTTGTGACCACATGGACTCTAGCCTACCTGCTTCCTCTCTCCATGGGATTCTCCAGGCAAGAATATTGCACTTGGCTGCCATTTCCTTCTCCAGGGGATCTTCCTGACCCAGGGATCAAACTCATGTTTCCCCCATTACAGAAAGATTCTTTACCATCTGAGCTATCAGAGAAACCTGATAATACCTTAAACATTCAAATGAGAACTTTTATTGTTAACAGGGAATCAGCAGAAATCAATTATGTATATCAGTGGGCTGATGCAATATTCAAGAACTCTTCCCCCCAAAAATGTGTGCTTATGGATCTGTGCATATGTGTGTGTGTGTGTGTGTGTGTGTGTGTGTGTGTGTGTATGAATTATGCACTGAACCTGCATATAGGAACCTCAATACATTTTTTTGACATTTGACATCATATATTTCATTTATTTATAGAGAATGTAGGAGTGTGAACCTTTTCCCTTCTTCATGGCTCTTTGGCTGATTTAATGATTATATTGGCAGATTAACAAGAGAATATATACAGATTAAATATACATATATTTAATGATTATATATACAGATTAACAAGAGAATAATTTTTTATGTATGGGAGCCTCATAGAAAATAGGAGACTTAAAGAACTGACTGAGGTATGCAACCTTTATATGTTTTAAACAAAGAAACAATAAATTTGTGAAGAACTTACAAGACAAAGTAGTTTGGGTGTGGGGTAATAAATTAGTGAGGATGTAACAGGGTTTATTTATGTAGCCTCCTTGCCCCTAAATCCCCTGTCTCTAGTGATAAGGATGTCTCTCTTCTTCCTGGTACAGGAGAATGTCTTTTATATGGGAAATTTATTTTCTCCTTTCAGGAAAATAAAGAAGGTTCAGAGTTTCCTTCTTGCACTGAATATTTCTCAAACAACTTTAATTCAAAATAATTAATATGCTAAAGTGGAAACTTTGGAGTTGCCATATTTTGCTTACCTTCAAAAAAAAAGTTGACAACGTTTCATGGAAATAATACGTAAAATAATGCATATCAAGCTATCTCTAGTAATATATCTTAAGCATTCTAAAATGATTTTGTATTGTTAGCAATCTCATTTTGGCACAGTGTCATTAATAGATATATTGAGGTAGACTTGAACAGGATGTTTGACAGAATGTTATATATATTTATTTCCATTAAGTGTCTGTGAAATTTTGATTGAATTAAATCGAGGCTTGTTGATGGTGCTTTGGTCAGAGGTTATTTTGTTTATTCCATTGTTACCAAGGGATAAACTCTGGGTCAAGGCAGTGTTCAGAATTGAATCATTTAGCACTTCAAATAATAAGCTCAAGCTGTTTATATTGCAGTAGAAGTACTATGAGAAATGAAAAATGTATGGGTAGAAATAAATACTCCAAATTACGAGGAAACTAAAGTCTGTTTCTCTAGCTGAATTTGTCTTTGGCAAAATAATCAGAATCAGTAAAATGCTAAAATAATATGAATTACTACTATAAAAATAAATAGTGTAATGCAATTATAAAAATGTTGCTCCTGAATTTTGGTGACTATAAAGAAATCTGTAAACATTCACGCATGGGTTTTTATGTGAACTGAAGTTCTTAAATCGGTAGCTAAATACCCATGAGTGCGATTGCTTATTTTAAACATGTTTAGTTTTTTAAGGACTGTCTTACAGTCACTTTGGAAAAGAAACTGTCTTCCAAAGTGACTATACCAATCTGACATGTAGGTTTACGAAGAATGTGCATTTTATTTTTAGATTTTTCTATGGATATCAATTAGGTCAAATTGATTCACAGGGCTGTTCAGGTCATCTATATCCTTACTAATTGTCTGCCTACCAGATTTATCATTTACGGAAAGAGAAGCATTGATAATTTTAATCATGTAGTGTGGATTTGTTTATTTCTCCATACATTTCTATCAGATTTTGACCAATTTATTTTGATGTTCTTCTGTTAGTTGCGTATATGTTGAGGTTTATTATCTCTTGTCTGTTATTTGGCTACTTTATCATTATGTAGCATCCCTTTTATCCCCAGTAATTTTTGTTGTTCTGAAGTCCACTTTGAAAGTAACATAGCTGATTTAGTGTTCTGTTGACTTGTAGTAGCATAGTCTGTTTTTCTTTACACTTTTAGTTTTAACCTAGTCTTTATATTAAAAGTCATTTCTTGTAGACAACAGAGACATGAGTCCAGTTTACTAATCTACTTGAATGATTTGATTTAATAGGTGTATTTAGGCCTAATCACATTTAAAATGATTATTTATAGTGTTGGATTAATATCTGCCAGGTTTGTAACTTTTTTATTTATTGCAGTGGTGACTTGCATCTTTTTTTCTTTTCTTTTTCTGCATTCTCTTAATATAATTGAGATTTTATATGATTCTATTTTCTCACTTACTGCATAACTTATATTTTTAAAAGAACTATGCTTTTAAACTGTGGTGTTGGAGAAGACTCTTGGGAGTCCCTTGGACTGCAAGGAGATCCAACCAGTCCACCCTAAAGGAGATCAGTCCTGGGTGTTCATTGGAAGGACTGATATTGATGCTGAAACTCCAATACTTTAAGACCCTGATGCTGGGAAAGATTGAGGGCAGGAGGAGAAGGGGACGACAGAGGATGAGATGGTTGGATGGCATCACTGACTCAGTGGACATGGGTTTAGGTAAACTCTGGCAGTTGGTGATGGACAGGGAGGCTTGGTGCACTATGATTCATGGGGTCGCAAAGAGTCGGATATGACTGAGCCACTGAATTGAACTGATTAACCTAGAATTTACAATACATTTTAAACTAATCTACATTTATTTTCAAACGATGCTGTTCCACTTCATGAATAGTACAGGGTTTTTCTTTTTTTTTGTAATGTAAGTTTTAATAGGAAGTTAAAACTCAACTACAATAGCTGGTTTTAGTTAAGTACTTACTATATTCTAAGACATTTATAGTATATGTAATTTTTCAACACATCCTATGTCTTATGACATTTCTTTTATTCACTGCACTTATCTGTGTGCTACTATCACTCAGTACCATATTACTCTTATTACTTTGGACAAACAATTATTAGTCATTTTATTTTAAACAGTTTTTTTAAGGTGATTCAAAGGACATGGACAGTCTTTCTAACAAGTGGTGTTCAAACAGCTGTCTAACCACAATGCAGGTATAAAATTGAAATAGGAAATTGAACCTTAAACTAAACACTTATGTATTAAAAATTCATTTGCAATGGAGTATAGTGCTATGTGTAATAGATGTAACTATAAAATTTGTAGGAAAAAGTCCAGTAACTTAAGTTGGCTAAAAATTTTCTAGCAGGACACATATAAGCAAACAACAAAGATAAAAGACATTGATAAGTTGGACTTGATAAAAATTTTAAATTGTTGTTTCAAAAGATACTATTAAGGAAGAAGATACCGCAGAGTGGCAGAAAATATTTGCAAAACAGTATCTTATAATGGACTTTAATCAGAATACATAAAGAACCCCTATAATTTTATGAGATGACAGATTACCCAAGTGAAACAAATGGGCAAAAATTTTGACATGACACTTCATAAGAGACGATCATTTAATGGCGCATAAACAGATAAGCACATAAACAGATGCTCAACATTATACCATCAGGGAGATTCAAGTTTTATTCAAAATAAAAACATTCATGTACTAGAGTGGCAAAAGTCAAAAGACTAAAAATACCAAGTTCTGACTAGAATGCAGGGCAACTAAGTATTGCATTATTTGCTGGTGAAGATGGGAAAAATACTCATTTTAGAACTTCTTGTAAATTTAACCATGTACTTACCATATTCTCTACCAATACAGTTATTTAATAATTTACCAGGAGATAGTGTCCACACAAATACCCATATGCAGATGTCTATATCTGCTTTATTTTTAACACCTAACAATTGAAAATGATCAAATGTCCACTAACTGGTTAATGACTTAAATTTTGATATGTACTTAGAAATACTACTTAATATATAAATACTCAAAGAAACATGGATAAATATCAAAAACATCATGTAAGAAAAAAGCAGACACAGAAAAATAGAAAACTGAATAGTGTACAATTCTATTTTATATGAAATTCTAGAATAGTCAAAATATAGGAACACAAAACAGTTATAGTGGTTGTTGGGCTGGAAGTGTGAGAAGCAGATTTTCTGCTAATGAGCACTTATGAAACAAATTGAAATCCAGACTTCAGAGTAGTCTATATTTTGATTTTGTTGGTGATTATATCTGTATGTTGTTGTGGTTGTTTACTCGCTCAGTCATGTCTGACTCTTTGCAACCCCATGGACTGCAGTACAACAGGCTTCCCTGTCCTTCACAATCTTGCAGAGCTTGCTCAAACTCATATCCATTGAGTTGGTTGTGCCATCCAACCATGTCATCCTCTGTTGTCCCCTTCTCCTCTCTGCCTTAAATATTTCCCAGCATCTTGGTCTTTTCCAATGCATTGATTCTTTGCATCAGGTGGTCAAACTATTGGAGCTTCAGTTTCAGCATCAGTCCTGCCAGTGAATATTCAGGGTTGATTTCCTTTAGGATTGATTTTCCTTTAGGTTGACTTCCTTTAGGATCTCCTTGCAGTCCAAGATACTCTCAAGAGTCTTCTCCAACACCACAGTTCAAAAGCATCAATTCTTTAGCACTCAGCCTTCTTTATTGCCCAACTCTCACATTCATCCATGACTACTGGAAAAATGGTAGCTCTGACTTATATGGACCTTTGTCAGCAAAGTAATGTCTCTGCTTTTGAATATGCTATCTATGTTTGTCAATGCTTTTCTTCCAAGGAGCCAGCATATTTTAATTTCATGGCTGCAATCATCATCTGCAGTGATTTTGGAGCCCCAAAATATAAAGTCTGTCACTGTTTCCACTATTTCCCCATCTATTTGCCATGAAGTGATGGGTCCAGATGCCATGATCTTCATTTTTTGTATGTTGAGTTTTAAGCCAGCTTTTTCACTCTGCTCTTTTACCACCATCAAGAGGCTCTTTAGTTCCTCTTCATTTTCTGCCATAAGGGTGGTTTCATATATATATATATATATCTGAGGTTATTGATATACCTCCTCACAATCTTGATTCCCAGTTGTGCTTCATCCAACCTGGCATTTTGCATGTTGTATTCTGCATATACTTAAATAAGCAAGATGACAATATGCAGCCTCGATGTATTCCTTTCCCAATTGGGAACCAGTCTGTTGTTCCATCTTTGGTTCTGTTGCTTCTTGATCTGCTTACAGGTTTCTCAGGAGGCAGGTCAGCTGGTCTGGTATTCCCATTTCTTTAAGAATTTTTCACAGTTTGTTGTGATCCACACAGTCAAAGGCTTTAACATAGTCAATGAAGCAGAATTAGATGTTTTTTCTAGAATATCTGTATACATTTGTCAAAATTAATCTCAGCAAGGATGAATTTTATTATATGTAAATTAATATATCTCATTTAAAAACTTTAATAGGTTAGATGGAACAAACATCAAACAATCCAATTCTTTACCAAATTATCATAATTTATCATAGTAAAGCCCTATTTAGTTCAGTATTTATTACCCTTTACAAGATTGTCAAGAGAAATATCAACAATCTCAGATATGCACATGATACCACCCTAATGGCAGAAAACGAAGACAAAGTAAAGAACCTGTAAGTGAGGGCTTAAAACTCAGCCATCAAAAATCTAAAATTATGACATGCAGTCCCATCACTTCATAGCAAATAGAAGAGGAAAAAGTGGAAGCAGTGACAGATTTTATTTTCTTGGGCTTCAAAACATCACTTCAGATGGTGACTACAGCCATAAAATTAAGAGGCAGTTTCTCCTTGGAAGAAAAACAATGACAAACATAGGCAAAGACATCACATTGCTGACAAAGATCTGAGTAGTCAAAACTATGGTTTTTCAGTAGTCATGTATGGATGTGAGAGTTGGACCATAAATAAGACAGTGCCAAATAATTGATGTTTTTGAACTGTAGTGCTGAAGAAGATCCTTGAGGGTTCATTGCACGATGACCAGATCAAACCAGTCAGTCCTAAAGGAAAGCAATCCTTTATATTTAATAGAGGGACTGATCCTCAAGCTCCTATAGTATGGCCACCTGATGTGAAGAGCTGACTCATTGGAAAAGACCCTGATGCTTGAAAAAGTTAAGGGCGGGAAGAGAAGGGGGCGACACAGGATGAGATGTTGGATGATGTCACTGACTTGGACGTAAGATTGAACAAACTCTGGGAGATGGTGAAGGAAACACAGGGAAGCCTGGTGTGTTGTAGTCCTTGGAGTTGCAAAGAGTCGCAGCCAGACTAGCTACTGAAGAAGAACAAGTTTGCCTTTCAGCAAAAATTTGTAAAGCATGTCAAAAGGCAAGATAAAACACAGTCTGAACCAGTGTCATTATTAGAATCAGACTGAGATACTTACGATATTGTATCATACACCTTAATGGAAAAAGGTGAGTAGCATGCAATATCTCTTCGATGATGTCAGAATATAAAAATTGTAACAAAAATTTAAAAGGAGATATTATAAATTAAAAACACAGTAAAAGAAATCAAGAGTGCATTTAATGTGCTCCTAGCAGACTTAACACAACCAAAGAAACAAAAGAACAAGCTTGAAAATAGGACTCAAAAAGTTACTCAAACTGAAATGCAAAAGAAAAAAGTTAGGATAAGCTTAAAAAAAAAAAAAGAGAAACTGTGATCGCCAAGACTGTAAGACCAAGTAAAAAGTGCAATACTTGTGTAACTGGAATAACAGGAGGCAAAGAAAAGGAATACAAACAGTTAAAATATTTAAATATTTTTCCATAAACAACAGATACCACAAGTTTAGAGAACACAAATAGGATAAATAATAATAATAAAAAAACATACCTAGGCATTTTATATTAAAATTGCAGAAAACCAAAGAGAAATAGAAAAATATGAAGGCAGAATTGGGAGGGAGGTGGGAGGGGGGTTCTGGAAGGGGAACACATGTATACCCATGGCAGATTCATGTCAATGTATGGCAAAACCAACATAATAATGTAAAGAAAATAAATAAATAAATAAAAATTTTTAAAAAAAGAGGGAAAAATGTAATAAGGGTATAAGAATTACAGCAAACTACTCATCAGAAACCACATAAATAAGAGTAGAGTGCAGTGAAATCATTAGTGTTGGAAAAAAGAAGTAAAACAAAGTAGACTTCTGTATCTAATTAAATTATCTTCCAATGATGAAAGTGAAATAAACATTTTCTCAAAAACTGAAGAAATTGATTGCTTACAGACTTGAAGTATAAGAAATTTTGAAAAAAAAGTTCTTGTAAAGAAGTAAAATCACATGGCAAAAACTTGCTTCTACATAAAGGAAATGTGTCAGAAAAGAAATAAATGAATATCAGTATATTGATAGTGTTCTACAAGCAAAAGGTCTGCTTTTATAAATGAAGACCATGAGAGATAGAGGTGGTATCTATAGGAACATCTGAGATTTAAAGAAGAAAAAAAGGTGGAAATGGGACTATGATTAAGTGACAGATGGAAATGCATAGGTCAGCTTGAATGATGGCAACTTATAGAAAGAAATTTTTGTCATGTGAACATAAAATGTATTTCCATAATGTCCTCTATTGAACTGTGTAGGGGACTGAAGGTAATTGCTTCCTTGTTGCTGCAAAGTCGCTTCAGTCGTGTCCGATTCTCTGTGACCCCACAGATGGCAGCCCACCAGGCTCCCCTGTCCCTGGGATTCTCCAGGCAAGAACACTGGAATGGGTGGCCATTTTCTACTCCAAAGCAGGAAAGTGAAAAGGGAAAGTGAAGTCGCTCAGTTGTGTCCAACTCTTAGTGACCCCATGGACTGCAGCCTACCAGGCTCCCCCATCCATGGGATTTTCCAGGCAAGAGTACTGAAGTGGGGTGCCATTGCCTTCTCCAGTTTCCTTGTTGTCCCTACAAAATCTCAGTGTAAGCTCACCTCTTTGCCAGATAGAGCTCAAAATAACAAATATGACATAAATAGTATTTGACTAAATATTTGTAATTTATAAATCAATACTGAATTCTCAAATGAAATATATTTTACCCTTAGCACTTTCTTATACCTATGATTGTAAAGAATCTTCCTGCATTGCAGGAGACCCAGGTTCAATCCCTGGGTTAGCAAGATCTTCTGGAGAAGGCAATGGCAATCCACCCCAGTATTCTTGCCTGGAGAATCCAATGGACTGAGAAGACTGGTGGGCTACAGTCCATGGGGTCACAAAGAGTCGGATATGACTGGGCAACTAACACTATTATTACTAGTACTTAGAATAAACAGTACAATGAGATACATAATACCCATTTTTATGGCCAAATCAAAAAGGATAAAACATCTAGTAGTGGTGAAGATGTGGGACAACTGGAACTCTCATACTCTGCTGGTAGGGATATGATTTGAGGAAAGGTTTGCAATTTGAAAATACTCTTAGCATACAATCCAGCAGTTTTATTCCTAGGTATTTACTCAAGAGATGACTACTGATACACTCAACAAGACAGATGTGTCTTAAAGATCTGCTGAGAGAGAGATTTCAGACACAAAAAGGCTACATACTGTATCACTTTACTTATACAGATGATACAAAAACAAATGTAAATTCTTGTGACAGAACACATATGGCAAGTCTCTGAGCATCTGTGTGGGCTGATTAGAAGGAGCACATGGCAACTTTGACAATGATGGATATTCTGTGCTTTGACTGGAAGAATGGTTAAGGAGGTATATGCATTTGTTATAATTCAATGAACTGTACAACAGTGAGTGTATTTTATTGATTTAAATATTTCATTAAGATTAGTTTTCAAAAATATATCTTAAGTATGGGGGGGGGGCCAAGAATTAACCTTAAAACTAGTGGAATTTCTGGATTTTCTTTTTCCCCTGCCTTTTAACCTAAAGATGGGCATAATTAGAATCTACTTCATTATCTTAAGAGATATTTATCATCTAAAGGAGGGCAATCTCATTTATACAGATGATAGGGAAGCTAGCTATATTTGTATATAACAAGTATATGGATGTGAAAAAAAAGAGAGAGATCCAGCATTCCCAGGTTTCTAGTCAGGAGGAATATGCTCATGGGATTGGATCAAAAGATTCAGAATAAAATCCAGGTACATTTGTCATTATGTACTAAACTGATTTATCTACTCTGATGAACTAAGGTTTGCTCTTTTATATTTTGTTATAGGTCTGTGTCCAATTAGCAATATGCAAATTAAGCCACTATGTGGAGGGACTTTGTTTCCTGCAGAAATCATTACATAACTATTAGAATCATTTGTAAGGATGTAATGTTTGGACATATTAACTAACTATGCTTTGTCACAAGCCAGAAAAGTCATGACATTAGGGAGTAGTCAAATATACACACTATTCTGTTAATACAATATATCTCTCACTCATAGAGAACATTTATTTTTTTAACAGATATGAATTTTCTGAACATGAAGAATGATCAGTTCAGAAAGAGGGACATTTTAAGTCAGTGATCATGAGATTAAACTGATGAAGAGAGGGAGAAATACTGTGCTCTCAGAGTTATTCAGTAGAATTTGATGCCTTTAGATTGATGTTAAATATACAGCATGTGTGCTGTGTTTAGTCGCTCAGTCATGTCCAAATCTTTGCGGCCCCGTGGACTGTAGATCACCATGCTCCTCTGTCCATGCTCCTCTGTCCCTGGGGATTCTCTAGGCAAAGAAGACTGGAGTGGGTTGCCATGCTCTCCTCCAGGGGATCTTCCCAACCCAGGAATCGAACCTACGACTCCCACACTGCAGGCAGATTCTTTAGCATCTGAGCTACCAGGGAAGCCCCAACATACAAGTAATTTCAGCCAAATGAGAGATTCTGATTGAATTTTCAATTGCTCTGGTTTCAAACAAATAATTAACCACATTAAAAAGAATGTCATGTAAACTTTTCTGGAGAGATTTTGGACTGACAAGCTAGGCGTGTGTGTGTGTGTGTGTGTGTGTGTGTGTGTAAATAGCACAGTATCTGAGACAAGCTGTCTGGTGTGGATTGGGACTCATGAACTGGTCAAACTTTGACATTATTTAAGCTTTCTATATTTCTTCTTCCATGAAATTGGGATGGTGATAACTAGTGTACATTTCATTAACTTGTTATGCAGATTAAGTGAGTTAATGTATATAATATGCTAAGAACAGTGCCTAGCACATGAACACAGCTTATGTTTGGCCTGTTTTGTTCTTGTTTATATTGAACAGTAGCCCAACTTTCCAATGAAAATGTTCTAGCAGTATTGGTAAGAAAGATGTAATAGAGGAAAGTGAAAACTCTTGGTGGGTGAAGATTAAAGTAACACTAGGGTAGAATTTTTTTCTCTATTGTTCATTGACATATGCCAGTCATCTCAAATAGAGCCTGGCATATTGAAGTCAGTAAATGTTTGTTGAATTAAGTTGAAATGAATATGAGGAGATGCTTTAGTCATATTTTGTACTTAAAATATTTAAACATTCATCTATATCAGAACAATTATAAGTGAACATGCAAGACACATAAAATAGAAATTGTTTAATAAAATACAATCCCACATTTAAAAAAGGAAATCTGTGTGAACCATATAATTTTTAGGTAGAAAAGAAGACTACAAAATGTCTTGATAAGTCTTTGGGAGTCTCGCAAGACAAAGAGAAATTAACATTAATTCACATTACATGAGAAAAAAATGGAAGAAAAGGAAAAAACTCTAAGGAGAAAATTTTTATTGATCTATGAATTTCCCAGTGTACTCCATGGGAAATATATCCAAACGTTGCACAGTTAACTTGAAAAAATTTAGTTCCATATTTCCTGGTTCCTTTTCATTTCTAATCTACATAGTTTAAAATGATCATATGAATAGAGATTACCTAAATAATTAGTTAATAAGTATGACTCTGCCTTGTACTTCTACTTAAGCTTGCTTTAAATTAATGGAAACATTTTTTAAGGAGATCAGAATGCTTTCACCTAATGATGTCATATTCTTTCTTCTAAGTAAGATAATGTATCCTCTTCACCATCTCAAGCTGTGCACCCCTACCTAAGTAGTTTTCAGTGAGTGAATACATTCTGTCAGTTAATGCAAGGCAATAATAAGTTGCTGCTATCACATGATTCTGCTTTGTTAGATGTGATATTAAATATGTGAAGGAACTTTATTGCATTACTCTACCTGCTCTATTTTCTTATCAATCTGTTTTTCCTGACACACTTTTTAAGTTATCATAGTATTGTAAAATATCAGTCAGATTTGCAAAACATTGCAAGCTAAACTCTGTTTTGAAACTCGAATAAGTGAGGTAAAGAGAATACTCTGGCTCCAAAGAATTCTCTGTTGAAAACACTCTTGTGCATTCAAATTTCCAATCTTGATCTATTGTGAGTCTTAATTTTATAAAATATGTAAGTGTCTGGAATGAATGCAAGTCAATATGGCAAAACAGATGATACATGTAACCTATCCAGATTAAGTTTTTTCATCCAATTGGTCTCCCTTTTGAGACTGTTGAATTAGTACTACATATAGGAGGGAAAAACAAAACAGAGGCCAGAATGAAGAAACAGAGCTGGAAGGAACAATATCTAAAGGATAGTGAAATGATTTTTGCTGTGCTGCAATGGAAGATGAACTAAAATTTGATCAGTAAGCAATCTCAAAGTCCACTTATTAAAAAACTCATAGCTGCACTTAAAAAAAGGAAGCAAAAAAACCCACTTCATTTAAAAAACACTAGGGTAATTTACTTCTTTGAAATATAAAATAAGAATGGTAATGATTCAAATCAGTTCATTCATTCAGAGGAATAAATATAACTGAAAATAAAACAATGTAATGATACATATGAAAATAGTTGCCCCTTTCCAGTAGAAGGAATAAAAAACTATTAACCAAAAATCACTATGGAATTGCCTATTGGATGACATGAACTTAAACAAACTTTAAAATTTTTTCCTAAATGACTGCTATTACTTATTCCTGCAGAAAACTGGATCTATTACAAATGTTGAAGGCAGTGATGCCAAAGTAAACTGCTTTTCTTTCAGGTTAAAATAATTTCATGAGAAAAATTACTCAAGATTCATAGTTACCTCAAAACTCAAGTCCTAGTGCAGAATCTCCATAAATAAATTCTAACATCAGTAGGTTTACAAATAGTAGAGGATTAAACGAGCAATGTGTATGTAATGAAAATTGAACTCTTTGATAGGTAATCATGAAAATGAGATAATGAAATTAATATGAAAGAAAAAAGTATTATCGATAAAGATATTTTTAAAATTACCATTCCCCCAGATCTGTATATATGTTTATGGGTATGCATGCTGCTGCTGTTACTGCTGCTAAGTCGCTTCAGTCATGTCCAACTCTGTGGAACCCCAGAGACAACATCCCACCAGGCTCCTCTGTCCCTGGGACTCTCCAGGCAAGAACACTGGAGTGGGTTGCCATTGCCTTCTCCAATGGGTATGCATCTGTTTGCACAAAACACATAAACATATATGTGTGTATATGCATACACAACGTAGAAGGCAATGGCACCCCACTCCAGTACTCTTGCCTGGAAAATCCCATGGACGGAGGAGCCTGGTATGCTGCAGTCCACAGGGTTGTGAAGAGTCGGACATGACTAAAAGAATTCACTTTCACTTTTTACTTTCATGCATTGGAGAAGGAAATAGCAACCCACTCCAGTGTTCTTGCCTGGAGAATCCCAGGGACGGCAGAGCCTGGTGGGCTGCTGTCTCTGGGGTTGCACAGAGTTGCACAGAGTCGGACACAACAGCAGAATTTGAAGGGTTTTAAGAAAGAAGAAGGAAGGGGGTCATTATCATTTCTCAGGCTCAGATCACTGTTTGTTATTTTTTATTGGGTCACTCTTTTAATTTGTAGCTCATTCAGGGGACTAGGCATCCACAATTTGCCCTGGACATTATGATGTAACCAAAATGTCCTTTAAATAAAAGTTTAGATAATAAAAGCCAGGGTATATTTGACAATATTTCATATAGATCTGATGAGTTTTAAGAAAGAGAAAGTTCATGTAAACATGTCCGTTACTGGTGGTTGAACATTGTGTTGATTTTTATAACAGCCTTTAATTTTAAAATTATCGTATTTCTTTGGTACAGACAGTAAATTCTTATTAAATGAGTGTTGATTTAGTCCTTGTGTAATTTGAATGGTGAGTTCCTGGAATATTTGGATACTTTAAAATATTTTCAGTGTATGATAGATTTCTGAAATTTTGATATGAAGTGAAGTGAAAGTCACTCAATCATGTCCAGCTCTTTGTGCCCCCATGGACTATTCAGTCCATAGAATTCTCCAAGCAATGATACTGGAGTGGGTTGCCATGTCCTCCTCCAGGGGATCTTCCCAATCCAGCAATTGAACCCAGGTCTCTCGCATTGAAGACAGATTCTTTACCAGTTGAGTCACAAGGGAAGCCCAAAAATACTGGAGTGGGTAGCCTATACCTTCTCCAGCAGATCTTCCCAACCCAGGAATCAAACTGGGGTCTTCCTGCATTGCAGGTGGATTCTTTACCAACTGGGCTATCAGGGAAATGTTGATAACATATTTGCATCATTAAACCATATTGCATTATTAAATATATGAAATCATATATTCAATTTAATTATATTGACTATTAAATAAGTCACCCCTTATTAAAATATATTGTTAGTGTTTTGGTTGTTTTCTATTATTATTAACTAACAGAAAATGCCTGGAGATAGTGAAAAACTCATAACTTAGAAAATTAATGCTAAGCAATAAAATTTATAATATCTGCAAATAAATGCAAAGATCAGCAGCTGGTTTATACAGATGGCCAATAAAATGTTGTAATGCCCAAAACATAAACATAAGCAGTGGAGGCACGAGGTAGGTAGTGATTAGCCATGTGATCAGTGAGGTTAGCTTTTGGTTTGGGTAGAATATTGAACTTT
Organism: Antilocapra americana; assembly: GCA_007570785.1. NCBI lineage: Eukaryota > Metazoa > Chordata > Mammalia > Artiodactyla > Antilocapridae > Antilocapra > Antilocapra americana. Next base: position 30,794,843 of record ML660200.1, read on the forward strand.
TTTTTTCCTTCTACCAGAAATTGTCTTCATAAAAAATAATTATCAAAATATTACACTTGATATCATGGTGCTTCTTGCAGTAGATTTACATCAGTTTATTTTGATGGCCTGAAATTATTGCTGGAGCTTCTGAAAAAAGATCTGCTTTAAAAATCACATAACCATTTAAGTATAGGAAATTTGAGTTCATTACTTGACAGCTAAATTAAAGAACTGATATAATTTCATTTTTCTGAATTTACTGATAAAAACGTGAGCTTCCTCTCAGGGTAGCATCTGATCATTCTAACATGCAAACCTTACAAGCCTTCAGTTTATCCCCATGATGTATTTAGTGTCAGAGAAATTGGCACTATTTCCTACTTCAAGGAATACATTTTGATTAATACTTTAAATGAAACAAGAAATTTTACTTTCAAGATTTTGACTCTATGTGCCCCATCATTCTAATCTTCCTTTCTCGGTGTTTGTCCTCCCCCTACTCAAGCCCACTTACCATTCCACATCAGAATGTATACATATATACACTATGTTAACACACCTTATTCCGATAACTGTGACTGTGGTTTTCAGTAAAGGCAGCAGAGCATGTCTGTCATTTGAACTTAATCCATATATTTGTCCTACGAAACCCTATCAAGTAATTTTATATTTTTCTTGATATTATAGCATTAAGGATAATCAGTAAGAAGGTCAACCCCATGCCTAGTATCAAGATGTGAATACCAAACTGAAGTAGAACTTGCATAACAACCAACCAATGATGACAACAAATAGGCAACATTTCTTGACATCAAAATGATGTGAGAAATCAAAGTGATGTCAAAATGATGACAGAATAAATTCCTGTTACCACCACTGCATCTACAGTAATTTCCAAAATTTGCTATACATACCCTATGTTACTTCATTGGAGTGAGAAAAGAAAATATTAGAATTTTTCTTATTTTTTGCATTTCTGCTAATGTTTTATATTTGGTTTACTATCTGTGTCAATCATCAACAAAAAATATAATTTATTACAAATATGTACTCATGCATTTTTTAATTGATTGGAGAACATGATTGAAAAAATGTTGAAGACTGTTAAGAAAGTATCAGTTCACTTCAGTTTAGTCACTCAGTCGTGTCTGACTCTTTGAGACCCATGAATTGCAGCACTCCAGGCCTCCCTGTCCATCACCAACTCCTGGAGTCCACCCAAACTCATGTCCATCAAGTTGGTGATGACATCCAGCCATCTCATCCTCTGTCTTCCCCTTTTCCTACTGCCCCCAATCCTTCCCAGCATCAGGGTCTTTCTCAGTGAGTCAACTCTTCACATGAGGTGGCCAAAGTATTGGAGTTTCCGCTTCAACATCAGTCCTTGCAATGAATATGCAGGACTGATCTCCTTTAGGATGGGCTGGCTGTATCTTGTTACAGTCCAAGGGACTCTCAAGAGTCTTCTCCAACACCACAGTTCAAAACCATCAATTCTTTGGTGCTCAGCTTTCTTCACAGTCCAACTCTTACATCCATACATGACTACTGGAAAAACCATAGCCTTGGCTAGACGGACCTTTGTTGGCAAAGTAATGTCTCTGCTTTTCAATATGTTATCTAGGTTGGTCATAACTTTCCTTCCAAGGAGTTAGCGTCTTTTAATTTCATGGCTGCAGTCACCATCTGCAGTAATTTTGGAGTCCTCCAAAATAAAGTCTGACATTATTTCTGATATTTCCCCATCTATTTCCCATGAAGTGATGGGACCAGATGCCATGTCTTAGTTTTCTGAATGTTGAGCTTTAAGCCAACTGTTTCACTCTCCTCTTTCACTTTCATCAAGAGACTTTTTAGTTCCTCTTCACTTTCTGCCATAAGGATGGTGTTATTTGCATATCTGAGATTATTGATATTTCTCCCAGCAATCTTGATTCCAGCTTGTGCTTTATCCAGCCCAGTGTTTCTCATGAAGTACTCTGCATATAAGTTAAATAAGCAGGGTGACAATATACAGCCTTGACATACTCCTTTTCCTATTTGGAACCAGTCTGTTGTGCTATGTCCAGTTCTAAATGATGCTTCGTGACCTGCATACAGGTTTCTTAGGAGGCCTGTCAGGTGGTCTGGTATTCCCATCTCCTTAAGAATTTTCCACAGTTTATTGTGATCCACACAGTCAAAGGCTTTGGCATAGTCAATAAAGCAGTAATAATAAAGTATATTATAGAGTTAAAGTGAAATTCAATTCAGAGAAAGTGATAAGTTGAGTGCTAAAGTGGTTGAACTATAAACTTTGTCACGTAAGTGGGGAATTCACTACATCTCCCACATACCTTTTAAACTTTAATCAGAAGGAAACATGGCACTTTCAAGCAAGCCACCAAGGAGAGTATAATACAAGAGTTGTTTTCAAAAGAATCAACAGAGTTTATAGAACACAACAAAAAAAATGGTTGTATATGGGGCTCTTATCAGAAGTTAAATCGCTACCACTTTGGACTTTAAGTGGAAGGGAGGAAGCCATTATATGAACTGATAAAAAAAATACATCTTTAGTTTGACTACAGAGTCATTTGCACCTGTGACACAAGGAAGAAGTAAAGGAGTAAATGACTTAATTTTATTTTTGTCTTACTGAGTCATTTGCACCTGTGACACAAGGAAGAAGTAAAGTAGGAAATGACTTAATTTTATTTTTGTCTTACTGTTCATCTTCCTATTGCTTACTTTGCTGCCAAATTCAGTCTGAAGCCAGAGAAGTCCACAGACCTAGTCCATTCAAGTGATCATCCTGGGGCAGAGTTGGAGAATGGTTAAGAGTGGAGTGTGGATTTGGAAGAACAAATGGAAAAATTACTGCATGCCATTTCTTCTTTTTTTTTTTTTCCAACATATGCGCTTTTTTAGATGAAAAATATATGTCCAAAGTATAATGGATATGTAAATACCATCAGCTACCATATTCTTATGAATTGATGTTTTATCATTTTCCCAAACAAAATCTGAGATGTTAGTAAACCTCAGTGTTCCTTCTAAAAGGTAATCTAGAAAAAAAATAGTAGGGAAATAACATAAAGTACAGCTGTTATAGTCTTATGATATTTAGCTGCTCATGAGGTCTTAGATGATAATTACATATCCTTTTAGCTACAAGTATTCTATGCGTATCCTAAGCTGTGTCAATACCTAGTCTGTACAGTATTCTATACCTGCTGGTATGATCCTGTGTTATAAGCCTTGTTGAGCTACCTTTATCATGTGCTCAGTTGCTCAGTCGTGTCCTGACTCTTTGCAGCCCCATGGACTGTAGCCCACCAGACTCCTCTGTCCATGAAAATTTCCAGGCAATAATAGTGGAGGGCATCACCATTTCCTATTCTAGGGTATCTTCCCAACCCAGGTGCCAAAGGCATGTCTCTTGTGTCTCCTGCATTAGCAGGCAGATTCTTTACCATTAGCTCCTCATGGGAAGCCTCTACCTTTATTGTGTTGCCCCATTATTCTATTACATTATTCTATCACAGAAATGAGACAATCCAGAGTAACCTCTAGGTTCAGAAATTGTTCTCCTTGCCCCCACTTATGTGGCAGCAATCTCATTTTCTATTGGTAAATAACATCAATCACTTCAATCATGTTTGTGCTGCCTTTCTCTGCAGAGAAGGTTCAACAGCTTACCGAGCTCATAGTGGCCAGAGGGCAGACTCAATTTCAAATTTTACAGAGCATTGATTATGTTAGCTAGTGGAAGCATTTTTTCCCCATGGAAACTAGTATCCTTCTCCCCATAAAAGCTAGATTGTAGTGATAGAAATGTTTCTTCAGCGACTTTGCTGAAAGAGGCCATTTTTACATCCTTCTTTGGTTCTTGGACCTGTGCATTCTGTTTTAGGATATACGACATTATGCATTGAATAGTGCTTTAAGGTACACTACATCTTGTGGGATGCCATCGCCAATCCACAAGATTTTGTCTCACCAAAGTTCCTGTCATAGTTTTTAGCAGATTATTCCTTTCTATCAAGTCCATTGAGAGCAGTCAGTTTTGTTGTTGTTTGTTTTTTGGTGGACCCAGTCTATGGTGAGATTATGTCAAAACCCAAGGAAAATAAAGATTTTGAAAGTCTACAAATGGTGGTACTGACAATATCATGACCAGAGAAGGCAGATCTCAGATATCTGTTTCTCCCTTTGAAAAGGTTTTTCTTTTCCCACAGTGATGAAAAGAGTCTGATATAATTGACCTCATAAGTGGGGTCTTCCCTGGTGGTGCTAGTGGTAAAGAACCCTCCTGCTAATGGAAGAGATCTAAGAGATGGATTTGATCCCTGGGTTGGGAAGATCCCCTGGAGGAAGATATGGCAACCCACTCCAGTATTCTTGCCTGGAGAGTTCCTTGGACAGAGGAGGCTGGCAGGCAACAGTCCAGAGGGTTGCACAGAGTCTGGCACAATTGAAGCAACTTGGCATACATGCATACAAATTAGTCAAGAATGGTGCCATGTAAATGGCTTCTACTATTGGCAAGTTGGGTGGTCATACCATATCAGCTGTGTTGAGAAGTTCATGTTATCAAATCAGTGTGTAGTCTTCATCTGTGTCATCGTGACCTGTTAGTACCTCTCCCATGGAGCAAGCACTGGATTACCTGGGAGGAAGGGGGAGTGACAGCTATAGGAAGGATAATTTTGCCCATGTGATTACTGAGAGGCTCCTCTGCCATGAAAGCCTTCTCTGGAGGATTCCTGTATCTTCATCTCATTTGCACATTTCAAGGGAACCACTCATATACCCATCCATCAGACCTCTTTGCCATTGATTTTCCAAATTTGGTGTTTTTAGTCCCCTACAAATTGTCCAACTTGTTAGCTTCAATTCATAGATGAATGTAGATTCCTAACTCAAACCATCTCTCTGTCACACAGTATTCAGCCAAATTTCCTCTCTGACTTTCTGCCTGATGGGGGTTTTCCTTTAAGTGAAAGTCGTTCAGTCATGTCTCACTCTTTCCAACCCCATGGGCTATAGAGTCCATGGAATTCTCCAGTCCAGACTACTAGAGTGGGTAACCTTTCCATTCTTCCCAACCCAGGGATCAAACCTAGGTCTCCCACAGCACTGCCCCTGAGTAGATGTAAGGTAGCAGATTTTAGCAAGTACCAGTAGATTCTTAGTTAATCTAGGCTTGTACCATTTTTTCCTTTATTAACTGGTCATAGGGCACTCCCCATAAAGTAAATTATTATTGAGAATGAGAAGAGCCAACTATCAGCAATCCCACAGAAAGGAAACCAGGGAAATAAATAACCCCGACTCATCCATCTTCTACTCCCTAATATCCATCCATCTCCTATTCCCTTATGTCCATCCATTTCCTATTCCATAATATCCTTCAGTGTCTTCCCTACCAGAAGTCAAAGGACAAGGGAACTTGGAGGATGTGAGTTCAGCCACCCTTGACACATCAGGCTGGAGATGGTGCAGAGGAAGGCCTATATGTATATGTGTTCAGTTGCATCTGACTCTTTGAGCCCCTTGGACTTTAGCCTGCCTGGCTCCTCTGTCATGGAACTTACCTTGCAAGAATTTCAAGGCATTGACTTTTCCAGGAAAATTCTAGGCAGCAGTACTGGGGTGGGTTGCCATTTTCTAGTCCAGGAGATGTTCCCAACCAAAAGATCAAACCTGCATCTCCTGAAGTGGCAAGTGGATTCTTTACCACCAGCACCACCTGGGAAGCACATTTTCTGTGACTAATAGTAGGTAATAAATTTTGAGCATTATTGGACATCTTATACATCTTCATAATAATTAAAATATTACATTCAAATTATTTTAAAGATATGTTTCTACTACCTCAATTAGATGTAAAATCAATGAATGCAGTGCTCTTTCATTTTTTGACCAAAGTGGGTATATTTTTCTGCAGTTGATGAATCACATGTGGGATGATATATCAAATGCAAAGAGTTTATTATTGTGTATCTTAGGAATAATTTGTAATATTGGGTAACCCAGGGGGCTTCTTTAAAATGGCCATTGTTCCACTGCAGTTTTACGTTACAAAGGGTGGTTTAAAGCCAAAATTGATGCTTTTGTTTCCAAAGATTTTTATTTATTTATTTATTTGTGGCCATGTAGAGAGAGGTGGGAGGATGGGGAAATTTCCTATTTAAAGCTGAAAGTTAGGCTATTGCTAGAGCCATTGCAAGCTGAGGACAATTTAAATACTATGAATGAGGAAGTTCATTTTTAATACAGGAGAAAATAGTTTCATGTTTCAGCATTATTTTATCACTTTTTGAACATTTTAAAAATTGGATCCATTGCTTCCAGGAAACATCTATGACAAACATATGGCTAACAACCTCTTAGCTGTATATAAGAATAGACATGTAGAGTGTTTTTTAAGGATGACTGTGAAAAGAAAGAGGAAAATATTTATACTAATATAAAAATTTGCTTCTTCCTAAAAAGGAACCAAGAATTTTGCTGTTTGTCCCTATATGTATGTGTGTATGCTCTGTTGTTATCTGTTTGCAACCCCATATAACTGGAAACTATAGCCTGCCAGTATCCTCTGTCCATGGAATTTTCCAGGCAAAAATACTGGAGTGGGTTGCTATTTCCTTCTCCAGGGGTCTTCCTGGCCCAAGGATCCAAGCCAGTGTCTCCTGAATTGGCAGGTAGATTCTTTACCACTGAGACACTTGGGAAGCCTTTTAATTTTATTTTTTGTCCCTGTTCAGCTGCTCAGTGTTTCCCTTAATTCCTTAACTGTAAGTTGTAGTGAAGCTCCTATGAGAAACTTTCCTGCTAAAGCAACCATTATTCTTTGATACTCTTCTACTAAGATAAGTACTATAAGATATACTCTTCTATATCTTATGTATATTAAGTAGCTTTTCTTCCTTCAGAAACTCCATTCAACAATGATCCCTTCTTTTTCATGCCCCTAATATCTACTAACAACTTCAGTATCCATCACTGTAAAAGCCATGTTGTATCAGTCATCATTGAAACCAGAGTTTTGGTTAATACATGGCTGAAATCACCTTGTTAGGTACAGTTGAACTGATTTAAAAAATAAAGATGATACTAAAGAAAAAATGTAAAAGGTATTCCAGTGAACTACTGTTAGTCTCCCTTGACTTATGTTTATATGTCACATAGCTTTTTTATATAGAAATTGGCTTATATTGTAGCATTGTTTCATCACCCCTTTCTTCACTTAAGTATAATATGAATATCTTTTATATTATTAAGTCTTCTATAGCATAATTTTAATTACTTTTTGTTTTCTGAATGTAAATATAATAGTGTATTTTGTATTTAAAATATAGTATTTAGCATAGTCTGTATTTAGTACATACACTATTTAACATAGTCTATCTATATGGAGAGAGAGAATTTATACATTTTCTCCAGCATGTAAAAACACAAGATATTACTTTAATCATCTATGCCAGTAAAACTTTGGGCATATCCTTATTTCCTTAGGATATATTCTTATAAAAGAATTCAGAGTCATAGTTTATAAGCCATGTTTCATTGTATTTTACAGAATATTACATGAATGAATGATATGGGTATCTACTATAGTGCATATATGCATTGGCATATAAATACCATTTATACAACACTAAAGTTATTTAAATATTTTATTTGTTGTTCAGTTGCTCTGTCATGTCGTGTTCTTTTCAAACTCATGGACTGCAGCACCCCAGGCTTTCCTGTCCTTCACTATCTCCTGGAGCTTGCTCAAATCATGTCTACTGAGTTGGCAATGCTATCTGATCATCTTATCCTCTGTCACTCCCTTCTCCTCCTGCCCTCAATCTTTCCCAGCATCAGAGTATTATCCAATGAATCAGTTCTTCACATCAAGTGGCCAAAGTATTGAGACTTCAGCATCAATCCTTCCAATGAACATTCATCTAGCCCTAGCCCTTAACATTCATTGGAAGGACTGATTTGATTGGTTTGATCTCCTTGCTGTCCAAGGGGCTCTCAAGAGTCTTCTCCAGCACCACAATTTAAAAGCATCAATTCTTTGGTGCTCCGCCTTCTTTATGGTACAGTTCTCACATCTGTAGGTGACTACTGTAAAAACCATAGCTTTGATTATACTTATCTTTGTCAGCAAAGTGTTATCTCTGCTTTTTAATACATGCTGTCTAGGTCAAGTGTCTTTTAATCTCGTGGGTACAAACACTGTCCTCAGTGAATTTGGAGCCCAAGAAAATAAAATCTGTCAGTGCTTCCACTTTTTTCACATCTGTTTGCCATGAAGTGATGGGACAAGATGCCATGATATTAGTTGTTTGAATGTCAACATTCAACATTTAATTATTTATAGAAGAATTATGGATAAGAAAGACAGATGCACGATTATAAGACTAATAGCTGCATATATTTAAGCAGTCATGCTTTGTATTGAGTCACTATCTAGAACCATTTGTAATAGTTATACAAACTACTCGCTTTATTAAAAGTTACAATTGGGATTTGAAACAGATTAGTTGCATACTCTGCTCTATTTAAATAGTTTCCTTAACAGTCTGCTTAGGATCTAATTTGTGATCTAATTAAAAACTCTTCAGGCCATATTTTTTGTACATTTTAATTGTGTGCCACTATCAGTAGAAATTTCTGAGCTTGTGTTAATGTATCTAAATTTATTTATAATGCATAAATATATTCTCAACCTAAATATTAAATGGTACTAAGGACTAATTTTTAATACAAAAGTAGGTATGAAGTAGAGATTTTATGTTTTTCAGTACCACATGGATAATTTTATACACCAGAATCCTCTGTCTGTGGAATTCTGCAGGCAAGAATACTGGAGTGAATTGCCATTCCCTTCTCCAGGAGATCTTCCCAACCAAGGAATGGAATCTATGTCTCCTGAAGTAGCAGGCAGATTCTTTTACCACTGAGCCACCAGGGAAGCCTGATCTCTCACTTAGCTGGTGGAAAATGCTACCTTATTAATATCTAACAAGAGACACTATCCTGTTGGGAAACAGTAGCTAATATCTGCTGGACTTGACCCCAATGAAGCTTGCTATTTGCAACATTCTTACTGCATAAAAATCTTGTTACTGAAATTTAATTGGCAAAAACCAGAACGCTACATATGGCCATGGTAAAAATTTAAAAAAAAAGAATATTGACAGATGAATCAGATTTTTAGAAATGCATGGCTTTTTCCAAAGGTGTAATAAATGAAGTACTACTTCCACATTAAATAAAATTTATATGTATATATAAATATATATTAAGCTATTTATTATATTATTATAATATTGATACTATTATATTAATATTTAAAATCCATTATGGCTTTCTTGGTAGCTCAGACTGTAAAGAATCCTGTAATGCAGAAGATCCCCTGGAGGAGGAAATTGAAAACCACTCCAGTATTCTTGCCTGGAGAACCTCATGGACATAGGAACCTGGCAGGCTACAATCCATGGGGTCACAAAGAGTCGGACATGACTGAGCAACTAACACAAAATAGAAATGGGCCAAACCAAAGATATACTTGATTTCTTTATTTTAACAAGAATTATTCTTGATAAACTCAGTATCTGTGGATTGACAAAAGAGCATGGGCCAGATAACACTGAATGGAAGGCAAAATGGTTTGGATAGTGAGACGGTGTCCCAAGTGCTAGCGTGATTTCATCTTCTGACTCCCTTACAAACACATTTACGATTGACAAGATGAAAAGTACTGTCTTAGGGAAATGATTTATTACCAATGAAGTGTGAATATTCAAAGATGAGAGAAATTAAAAGTCAAGATATTACATTTATTTCAGTTGACTATTTCAAACCGATCAAAACTAAAGAAGAGCTGAAGTGTATACAGAAATTAACAACTGAGTAGATCTGCGGATGGAAATACAATTTGAAAAAAATTTTTGGAAAGTATGCTATTCAGGATTATATTTAGATTTTGGTCCAATGTCATGCTTTTACCAGTATGCATCATATATTACTGTGTTCTTTAACATCATAAGTTTAAAATGACCTAAATATTTTTACTCATTTTCTCCCCCTAAATACAAGATATCTCTTTTTATTTTTTTCAAATAGACAGTGCTTGTTGTTAATTGGACATTTCTGCAACTGAAAAAGTGTTCATAGTGCAATGTACATAAGCAAATATTGCAGTTAATATGTTCCTTTTGGTATACTGATCAGTTGACTGATTTATATTTTGGGGTTTATCATTTTTATCAATGCAAATTCTATGATAAAATCAATCAAATTTAATCTATACAGTATGCACTATGTTAAAGAAAATGAAAAATATGTTTTACATATATGTGCATATATAATGACTCTGCTTTCATATTTCAACCAGTTTTGTAATGTCATTTTGGGCCAAGTTATCATTTTAAGTGCTTTAATCTTATAATTTGAAAGGATATAACTTCTAGCATAGTACTTTAAAAATTTTAATTGGAGGATAATTGCTTTAGAATATTGTGTTGGCTTCTGCTATGCAACAAGATGAATCAGCCACAAGTACATATATGTCCCTTCCTTCCTGAACCTCCCCCCTCAACCCCACCCCTCTTGCACTGTTGGTGGAAATGTAAATTGGTAACAGTGCCTATGGGGAACAGTATGGAGGTTAATTAAAAAACTAGGACAGAAACTACCATATCACCCACCAATCCCACTACTGGGCATATACTTTGTGAAAATAATAATTGAAAAAGACACATCTACCCTAGTTTTCATAGCAGCACTATTTATAATAGCTAGTACATGACAGCATAATATATTAATCTGTTTATACAGTCCAAACCAGGTTTGGAATTGGGATATTTCCCATCTTTTTTAAGTGAAGCCAAGATATAATGTAAATTTAGTTGCCTTCTCTATTATATTTGCTTACTAAGACTTGAAAAGTAACGCCAATACTTCAGTGACAGTTCTTTCTGTTTTTCACTTTGACTGTGGAGGAGCATGGTATTTGGTGAGTGTGTGGGTGAATATTTTTTTCTTTAAAATATGTAGAGGAGAGAAATAAACAGGTGAGAAAAAAATTGAGGTTGTTATTCAAAGGTACTGGAAGTGCCTCATACTAAATTGCACAGTCTTTTCTCTTTTTTGTTTATAATATTTGAAGAAGAAGAAGAAAAATTAAAAAAAAAAACCCTGCTTCTTCTAGAAAGATGTATTTTGCCAGGTAAGAGCAGGAAAAGAGAAAGGCTTCTTACACAGTATAATCGCTTAGCATTTTTTTCTTGAGCAAGGTGAAAAACACCAGTAGGTCTGCTCATGAATTAAAAAAAAATTGTAAAATGTCAAATATGCATTCATTAGAGGCTATTATAGAAAAATATATTTAACTTTGGGGAGGAGACACTTAACCTGATACACATTAAGTTGTCATCTACTTTTCAGTAAGAAGCTGAGAATAATTAAGGAGAATGTTAATGTGCTTGCAAACTAGTTCTAGGAGTAAAGATCCTGTTCATGACGATTTTATTTTTATTGATAGCACTGCAAGATTATATACTTACTCTATCACTGACAAAAGTATAATTTTCCTAATAGTCAGCAAGGACATGGTCACATCTTTGAATATACTACAAAAAAACAATTACTTCTATGTGCTGTAACTTGATCTTCATGCTCCACAATGATGTAGTTGAGCTCCATGATTTTCTACATAGAGTAGAAGTCAATCCTATTTGCTTTATAGTCTTGGTAGCATTGCATTGATGCTACTATTTTCTGCAATGTAATATATTTTTGTTGGAATTTATAGAGGACATTTTAAAGACCTATGAATGGTGAATAAATTACTTTCTTAACTTCTAAAAATTTTAATTTTTTAAATCTCAAATTCTTTGAACTCTTTAACAAAAATCAAACGTTCTTTTTCCCAGAAAAAAAAAAACATTGATTCTATATTTTCTGGCATTAAGGTTATAGACCAGAATATCTAAAATACCTATTTATCTATCTCTACCAAACTAGATTGAGAATCTGTCTTCTTATAGACACATATAGATCCAGATACAGATACATACATAAAATGTCTGTTATCAATGGTTGGTATCATATAGGCTGATTAAATCCTTTTCTTCAGAATTAGGAAGATTCCTAAGGAAACTATAGAAATTCCTTTTAACAATTTCTATGGAATCAAAATGTCAAAAAATAAATCAGAGAAATGAAAAGTACTTGGAGGCCTATCTAGGTCCATAGTCTAATCAGCAACATAAATTCACCCAAAGCCATCTCCAAAGACTCCATCTGATTTTAGGGACAATAAACTTACTAATTCCCGAGGAAACGTATTACAGTTAGAATTTTAATTTGCAAATCAAACATGATATACTTTTTCATAAAATTCCCATCTTTATTTCTACTTCTGCTTGTTAAAGTGAATGGGAATCTTCATTAGCTTTAAGGTAATTTGTTTAATAGTTTGAGGTTGCATATAGATATCTTTTTTATTTAAAAATTTCCCAGTCCTTACCATTTTTCTACATATAAAAGGATTTACAGGCTAATCACCTTCCTGATACCCATACCTGAAGTTCCCCAGAGTGCCTGATCTCTTTTATAGTTTGGCTCATGGCATTACAAAGTCAGAATAACCTTTCACAGAAAGTAACTGACTTGAAAACTTATTGTATATTAGCGCCAGTAATATCAGTCTTGATGTTTTATAACTATGGTCAAATCAGAAGAAACTCTCCTTGTTGTGTTCTACCCTAGTTTTGACTATATTTCATTATTTTATACCATTTTATAAAATGCTATAGTTTATGGATTATTTTCACATACTTTGGAGTCTTTAATTTTTTATTAAAATATACTTGATTTACAATAGTGTGTTAATTTTAGATGTCCAGCATAGGGATTCAGTTTTTTTTCTTTTTTTTGCAGATTATATTCCATTTTAGGTTATTATAATATATTGGGTATAATGCCCTATACTCTACAGTAGTCATTGTTCCTTACCTATAGAATGCATAGCAGTTTGTTAATTCCATAATCCTAACTTGTCCCTCTCCCCCTCTGTTACCTTTTTAGTAACCCTAAATTTGTTTTCTATGTCTATGTTTCTGTTTTGTATGTACACACACATATTATTTTTTAGATCCCAGATGTGATTATCATAAGGTATTCAATATCATAAGATATTCATCTTTTTCTCTCTTATTTCACTAAGCATAATATTCTCTAGGTCTATCTGTATTTTGGCAAATGGCAGTATTTCATTATTTTATGGTGTAGTTATATTCCATTTTATATACATATATATCTGCATGTATATGTATGCATATCTTCTTAATCCGGTCATGTATCAGTGGGTACTTGGGTTGCTTCTGTCCTTTGGCTCATATAAATAGCCCTGATCGAACATAGGGGTGCATGAATCATTTCAAATTGGTATTTTAGTTTATTCAGGATAAATACCCAGGAGTGGAACTGTTGGATCACACGGTATTTCTGTTTAATATATGTTTTAAAGTAATCTGGGACCAAATCTTTGCCTTTTAAAGTATATGGAAATTAAACACACAAAGATAAACTCAAAATGGATCAAAGATCTAAGCATAAGACCAGAAACTATAAAACTCCTAGAGGATAACATAGGCAAAACACTCTCTGCTATAATCCAAAGCGGGATACTCCATGACCCACCTCCCAGAATATTGGAAATAAAAACACGAATAAACAAATGGGACCTAATTAAAATTAAAAGCTTTTGCACAACAAAGGAAACTATAAGCAAGGTGAAAAGACAGTCTTCAGAATGGGAGAAAATAATAGCCAATGAAGCAACAGACAAACAATTAATCTCAAAAATATACAAACAACACCTGCAGCTCCATTCTAGAAAAATAAACAACCCAATTAAAAAGTGGGCCAAAGAACTTAAAAGACATTTCTCCAAAGAAGATATAAAAATGGCTAACAAACACATGAAAAAATGCTCAACATCACTCATTATCAGAGAAATGCAAATCAAAACCACAATGAGGTACCACTTTACACCAGTCAGAATGGCTGCCATCCAAAAGTCTACAAGCAATAAATGCTGGAGAGGATGTGGAGAAAAGGGAACCCTCTTACACTGTTGGTGGGAATGCAAACTAGTACAGCCACTATGGAAAACAGTGTGGAGGTTCCTTAAAAAGCTGCAAATAGACCTGCCATATGACCCGGCAATCCCACTGCTGGGCATATACACCGAGGAAACCAGAATTGAAAGAGCCACGTGCACCCCAATGTTCATCGCTGCATTGTTTACAATAGCCAGGACATGGAAGCAACCTAGATGCCCATCAACTGACGAATGGATAAGAAAGCTGTGGTACATATACACAATGGAATATTACTCAGCATTAAAAAAAAATTCATTTGA